>JAUIMY010000246.1:0-53821 GCA_033557855.1 Hydrochus callosus | reverse complement strand
ACCGTGCGCAATACGCCAGCCTTAATGTAGTGGTTCAATCTCTGCTTGATCAAATTTCATTCCATTAATTTTTGTCATGCGTCAAGTTTCTACTCAATATAACTTTCAATTGCCGGGAGATAACGAGAGAACAACTCCCTCTTATCTCTTTACTGCAAATTACTCCTTTCAGTCCATTGTTCTTTCACCCTCCGCTGTTCTTGCATTCATTTTCCCCCGCGTTTTGCAGCATCCACAGCTCTGACAATTTTAGTTTTTCTCCTTTCTCGAACATTTTCGTTCATCCTTACCAAGAATTATTTACACCTTGTAGTTGCCAATGTCTCGAAATAATCGGAAATATTGAATTTTTCAACGTTCCACAGTTTATGGTTCCACTTACAGTCTTCATATATGACGATGCGAAACAACCAGAGAGGAAGTAGTAGCAACAGCTAACAAATAAACAGTAATGTATCCGAAATTAAATTTTTCAAAAGAGATGTGCCTTCCTAAATTTAATTCTGGAATATGCTCGATGTTCCACCCTACGTGGGACAGAGAAGTGGAATTAGGCAATGGAGACGGATTTAATTAAATTTATCAGCGGTATAATTCGCCCACCTACGCCCTGCCCTCCCAGCTAATATACGATGCATATGAAGCTGAATACCCCTCTTCATTAGTCCAACAAGCAGAGCTCGTTTTGTTGCTTGTATCGAAACTACCCCCTTCTCGATGAACTTCCCTAATGAGTGCAAATGCATTACTGCCATAAGCAACGTCTGGTGCTTCATAATTTCCTAATTGAAAATGGCTGTTCGAATAATCTAGCTATAACACACACTTATCCATTTAACTGGATATGAACAATTCGAGATGATTACTCAAACGAGCGGGCGGTAACTAGGGGAATAAATTCAGAAACTGTCAGAAATAATCCTGCGGTCCGGGGGTTCTTAATGGACAAATCCAGATTTAATGGGATGCCTCAGATGGAGATTAATTTTACGCATAAAGCATACCTGTCCTCTGATTATAAATTTGGGTTAATCTTTGCCCGGATTTGGAAAATCTCCAAGAGGCTGAATTGGTTATTTGTGATTATATTTTTATATCCCAAGTAACTAAATCAATTGGGTACCTACGATACATTCGTAATGCTAAACCCACTGAGAATATCCACTTATAATTTGAAAAAGTGTTTCTTTTTTTGTAATTACATTGTGAGTAATGAGTTCTTGTGCGATTACTCCGTGTAATGCGGAACACCATTTGAAGTCTTCAGTAGTGCAGAAGCCGTAATCAACATCAGTTAAAGTACTGTCCCCTTGAGCCATAAAATCCTATTAACCCCCTTAATTTTATTACTCAACCGACTCCGCGTTTCCTATTTCCTAACGAATTTACAACCCCGAACAAAAGTAATTTCAAGAACCATATAAAGATGATTGTGGAATCTGCGGGGGTACAGTAGTAGAAATTATTTGGTTTAGTCGTCTTTAGATAATGATGGTTTTAATCGCAGTTTTACTACTTATTACAAATTAGTGAATTTTAATCCGCGAATAAGTAATGAATAGCGAAATTATAGATAGGTACCTCATACTACTGAATTTGTTCTAATACCCAGTATCCAATTAGTAAATTTACCAACATGGATATAATATTATACATTCAGTACTATAATACAATACATTATCTGTGATGATTATTGATGAAATTCGCTACCTATATTCATAAATATTGTTCGGTACAAGTCAATTGAAAATTTGCCGGACAAATCGCTCAAAAATAATGGGAATTAGAACAAATCGATATTAAATCCAGCACACCCCAAAAAATCTGCAACCCTTCGCAATCGTCCAATTCCAATGGCGCAAGAAGAATCTGAAAGTAAAATAACGAAAGGATTCCAGTCGTAACGCATTACTCGTCCAGGATGAGTGTACCCATCTCAAATTCGGGACGATCGAGCCTCCGATCCATATTCAGTTATGGTAATGTCCCTGATCGCAAGGTGAACGGCGCTTGTGTCCTTTTCAAATTTCAATGCCCCACGAATCGCCCTTAACTATCAGCGACCGATTGCGCACTAATCGATTTCGAATTTCGACGGAGGAATGGCCGCGAAACCACGCAGTGTCGAGCCAACGCCCGAAATTGAATATTTAAAACCCAATTTCCGCATTTTGCCGAATTGAATCCGCTCGGATTAATTCGGGTCGGGTGTTGCGTCCATAAATATTTATCGAACCTCCGAGTGAACCAATATGTACCGAAGATTATTCATACTTCCATGTGTTCAAATGTACAGACGAAATCGCACGAAAATAAATTCGGTGGAGGCTTTTTTCATTCTGTGTACAAGACTTTTCCATTTGGGGCGTTCGAGTTCACTCGGAGCGCGAGAATTTATGAATGCTCATTTCATTCCGAGAAAAAATAGCTCAATATTCTAATAGTGAGTCCGAAATGCGCGGAGACTTTCGCTGTTATAACTTCAAGCAGTAAGTTGGCGCCTGAGTGGATCCACCACCCTCGGCCGGGGGGGGGGGAGGGAAGGAACCAGAAGTGTTTTAGGGGGATGCAAGTTTCTGCTAGTTCCAACTGAATCCTTATTCAGTTAGTATTCGAGAACTGAGAATGATATTCAACTTCTCGTCCAATTTAGCGTGCCAAATATAGTTTCGAGTTTTGAGGGTTAATTGGGACGTTAGCGTTAGATTTGGTAGGCGGAAAAATCATTTGTTGCCCGAAGCCCCCCCAGTTCCCAAGGGAAATAATGTCGTGAGGATTACATTTTTGAAATGTATTAATGTAGTGGTCGAACAGAATTCCGCGGTGAAAAATCGCATTGGTCATTGCGAGTTAGACAACATGTATTTTGATGTTTTAAATGGAGTGAAATAAAACATTTGCGAGGAATAATGAATTCCAATGTGCAATCTCAGCGGATGGAAATTAATTAAAGGGAATTTTCCAATAAATGGAAATGAGCAGAACGCAATTAAATTCCGCACAAATAAAATAGCGGCAAAATATAGCAGAGCGAGTTTAAAAAGTGTTACGTAATATCGAAGCTCGGAAATGGTATCGAAGCGGACACGTACCAGGAAAAATATTCATGTGGAAAATTAGCGATATGACAGCGAAACGTTTTTCCAATGTGAATGGACTGAATTAGAGCGACGGGGCAAAATTGGAATTTTTATCTGGAAAAACTATTATAGGTGTCGTCCTAACTCATGAAGTAGTAACTCGTAGTAACTCATGTACTATAGTTATATGAAAAAAATTTCGAAGATTTATCCTCAAACAAATTTTGTCACATCCTTCAAAATAAAGTTTTGTTGTATTTAATATCAGTTGTTTCCCATTGGAAATTCATGACCTCCTACCCCATCCACTCTGAGTAAATTTCGCACTGATGCAATATTAAACACTGAAATTCCATATTGGAATTTAAATTATTAAGTGGTTAGCAGTAAACCGACACTCAAACCAGCAGGAATAATAAAACTGGATTCAGTTGGTGGTTTAATTCAGTTTGTTAGTTTGGCAACGACGGCCCGAATGAATTGAAAAGCTCCACTTCAAATTAATTACGGATCCGCAATCTCATTTACGGCGAATCCGCTGGTTTTAACTTTCCGGTCCTCAAAAGTTGTACTTTAAACGACATTTGCAGAAAATCTGAATCTGAAAACAAGATTGGTTTTAGCTCAGAATTATCCGGAACTGTTCAACTCACCAGCGGATGTAATCGGGTTTAATTGGTCCTCACTTCGTGGTGATTATTATTGTCACGCCCGGTATCACTGTAATTACCCGGAAGATACATTATTCATGGGTCAAAATCAATTAACGCTAAGTCGACCTCTGGGAATGTGGAACAGTATCGATTCTAAATATCAATTTAAATTCCACTTAATTGTTGAATAAAAACCCGATGCAATTGGAAGGGAAATCTTTTGTACAAAGTGTCTTATGATCTTTTTTTGATATTAAAAAAGTTGATTAATTTTAGAATATACCTACACTCCCTCGCGTAAGTTTTGAATCTAATTATTGCAACTGATTATTGGGCCCTGCGTTGAAATAGAATACGACCACTGGAGTGCTATCATTCAAACTCAAGTTTGGTGATGTTGTTTCTTGTATTCAATCCTGAAAACGAACCACAAGCTCGAATTTACACAAATCCAAACAGCTCAGGATTTGAGTTATCCCTAAGTGTTTGTTGTATTAGGTTAGAGCACGGTAGGCAAACTGGCGTTATCACTGCGCAAATTCAGCATCAAACGCCAATTCTACTGGATTATTCTTGTGGAATCCCCTCGGTCCTAGCCAGTGTTAGCAAACATTATATACGGTGCTGGAATGTAAATTTTGGATGACGCCGGATGCACTCGCTGAAGCTCCCAAACACCTGTGGATTGATCGATAAGCGAATGCGAGAAGACAGACCGACGACCCTCAGTGAGCAGACAAGGCGGTGGTGAGGGGGTTAGGGATGTTGCCATTGTCTTCAGCTTCTGGGCTTGAAGGGGGTTGATGCGCTATTAATTAAACAACAACCGCACCTCTCAAGACTAACACCAGTGCTCATAGATTCATCAGCAATTGCTAATAATGTTCTATTAAGAACAAATGTTGCCGGTTTCCTGAAATATTGTAATACGAGCTACTTTATATCTCGACTTATCTATAGTTAATATTTCGCTGAACTCATGTAGGTAAGCTTTATCAGAGCCTGGAAAGTGTTTTATTAGACAGGTCAGAACATTGAGGGTTTTTTCAAATTTTTGTTACAGAGAAAGGTGCTATAATGCTAACATTTATTCGAAATTTCGTCATAGACAGTGTATCCAACAAAATTCAGAGGTAAGGATTAAAAAAATTTCAACTTGTCTCATAGAAAACTTTCCAGGCCCTGATGCAGCCACCATGAGTCAAGCGAAATTTTCCGAGGAAACGAAAGTTTGAACGTGGCTTGTAACTATGACAACATTTATTAGGTAGGTATAGATAACATTTGATAATTCCCCAAGAATTTCAAGCATGTAATAAACATAACTGATCACAGCTACTGGATATTAGTGGCTAAGATAATATAACTGGGTATAATAAAAATAATTTTGGAATCAACAATTTAAATGTAATATCTCGACATACCAAGATTAATTACTAAGCTCGCATTAATACAGATATATGATTAATTATGTCCGAAATAAAATTTCGCACTTTCCGCAACAAAGTCCATAATCACCCAATTGATCAAGCATCTCCGAGCCCCTCGGATACTACAAATTTTGCGCAGAATTTAACCCTTGTGTGTCCAATTAAATTATGCATATCCTAGCAAAACTGTCGGTGGGCGGATTATGGCATTGAATGAAAATGTAATTAAGATGGCCACCACAATTTCCATTCGCTCCGGGATTAAGCGATTACGGTCCTGTGCAATTGGAAATTGAAAGCAAATTCGAATGACTGGAAAAGCGGATGGAATGTGCATTCTAATTATGTGCACATTTGAAATCAAACAGATTGGAACAAAAATACAGAGAATAACAAAAAAAAAACAGCTTCTATTCAATTAACCGGCGGCGAAAAATTATGGTGGAATTACTAATCAATAAATTACAGACTGGGAGCTAAATAAACAGCGAATTGATAAGGTGCGGAGAGGAAAAGCCGGAAAACCACGTTCCCTTATCGATCATGCGCCCTGCTCCTAAAATGGCGACTGCCCTACTAACTAAACAACGAGCAACATGAAAATCTGTATTTTCCTGCTTATGCTATCTAAATTTAAGATAAGATGTCTTGAACGTGAATAAAATACGAATCAAATATCAGGTGGTGTGTTGTGCAACGCGAAGGATTCAGGGGAGGATGAGGTGTAATCTCGCAACGTTCCTCATAATTGGGTGGTGCGCCTCCACGATTAGTAAGTGACTTATTTTTAAAAAGTCCCTATAATTTGTTAAGCCTGTAATACTTCATATGCATGATTTATTGATTGCACAACATTTTGGCCGAAACACGTGAATCGAGTGTTAACCTAGATGAGGGCTCGCACGTCCCTATGGAAACGCTCCTATCGATTTCCAGATTTCGGGCATGTAACAGGAGAACACCACAAGACCAAGGCAGCCTCCGTCAAGCCTGAGGACCTCTGGTGTTACAGATGCAACAGCATGGATATGGGGGAGAGGTGCGAGAAAATAAACATAACGGACAATATGGCGAAGCAATTGGAAGCAAAGTGCCCGAGTGATCATAGGATTTGTAAGGTGAATCCACTTTTAAAATAATTTTAAAGGTGGATTACGATTATTGTAATCCGAATTATTTACCCCAAAATATACCGTACGTTCCCATAGAAAACTAAAAGGTGGTTTACAATTATTGTAATCCGTAACCCTATACGTTTCTATAGAAAACTAAAGTTGTTATGCGTACCATAACCTGGGACAGACGGAGTAAAATATTGACGAAATTTCGATTAAATATTTTTTGACTTCAGTATCGTTTCATTGAATTCTGCAGGTGACGAAAATATCAACGACGACAACTCTAACAGCAACAGCAGAAGACCAAAAACCCAGACTGTGGCTGCTGGAGCGCAACTGCACGAAGAGTTGTGAAGAGAATTGCATTGTGATAGGGGAAAGGACGAAAATCCACTCTTGCACGTCCTGTTGCGAGGATAAATTGTGCAATGTAGGGAACGATGGTGGAAGTTTGGGATATTACGTGCGGAGAGGTGTTCCACTCCTGAAGAACGCTTTGCTCCTTTTAATTACCTACAGTGTTCTCCAATAATTTTGTGATAAATTTCCATCTTTGAATATAATATTAAAAGCTGACGTAGCTTTTTTCATTCGACCCCATAATAATCGGGATTTTGGGCTTCTGAATTTGGTTTTTGACGAAGATATTTCGAGGGACTTGTTCAGAATAACAGAGTAAATTTACCTCTGGATTATCATTTATTATTTATTATTATTTATTGATCATAATTTGTAATTATTGCTTTTAAAATCCAAGGCGTTATCCACACATTGGGCAACGTGCTTTTAATATTACACCTTATCTTCAACACAAAGTCCTAATATAAATTGAAAATGTACTAATGGGATTAAATCGATCGATATTCTAATACCAAGGATTGCCAACACCAAGGATTACGCACCACATACGAGCCTGTGGGCAGAAATCTTAAATCCAATAACTTTTTTACTGTTATTACGGTCTAACGAAAACCGATTTCCCAAGCGGATTAGTTCCTGAATCTCTCGATATCCAACAGGCGGCGCGGCGGTCCAAATGAGAAAAATAGTATTTGTACATCGGATGAAAACGCAGGCTTTGTTCCAAGCCCCCAGCGCAGCACAGCATGAGGTGAATTTTAAATGGAAATCTCCGCTATATCTAAGGGCTCGGATTGTTTATCTGTGCCTAAGGTAAGGTGACTCGCACGAAAGCAGAAGCGAAGAATAATAGGCGAGCATTCGTACCTAACGTGAATAGCTTGAAGCTGAACTTAGAACCTTGAACTTAGTTGGAATTAGCTCTAATTACTTCGAGCAGACTCCGCAACTTCTCGCGCTCCGGTCTAGCCACTTATGTAGCTGCCTTAAACACTCAATTTCAAGTTTAATAATTAGAGTCATTACCGTGGAGGGCTAAACTCAGTCTAGAGGGCTTTAATAGTTGACACCCCCCCTCCCCTCACTGTCCAAGAGTCATCTCCTCGGAAATTAATTGTGATTAAAATACCTGAATTAGAAACCATTAACCACGAAAATACGCAACAATATACTGCAAAACCACCAGCAAAATTTTTATTCTCCTCAAAAAATTGCAAAAACGTTCGAGCCGAATTCAAAATCACTTTTACAGATTTCCTTCCATTAAAACTCCACTCTACTGATCTTCAACCATTAAAGTTTAAGACAAATTGAAGTGAGTGCCCAGCGAAAAAATCCAATTAATCTCACTTAGACACTGATGCACCGAGGCCCGAGGCCATGTGTTCCATTTCACACTCCGAGCATTCCCAAGCTAGTTAAACACTGCTGTTGGCAGACAATACATTCCGGAAATGTGCGCTCTAACTTTTTGTTTGATCGTTTGTGTAATGACAGAAACATTGGTTCACTGTGAGAACACCCCTTGGATGCATTCGCCGGACTCATTAAAAACACAAGTGAATTCGCCAGAAAATAATTCCAGGGCATCGAATTCGCCAGAATTCCCTACCAGCCTATCCGAATTCCCTACCAACCAATTCCAATTCCTAACTGGAAAATCCCAGATTTTCGATTTTCTCCTAGATCCGCACAAAGAGTTCCCCGGTCGCGATTTCTTCATCGTCGAGCCGCGTTTATCCTCTTTTCGTGCGCGAAGGACCACGAATAACCCTTTTATCGACGGCAAATTGAAGTTCCTCCAGTTAGGAAAGTGGATTCTGGAGCTCAACGGGGATCATAATTTACTTTTAGCCGAAGGATTTTCCACCCAGTGGGTGTGCGGGGACAAAAATCGCACCAAAACACCCGAAAGGTGCGACTTCACGGTGGGAAAGGTCCGCGATGCCGAAAAGTCCCGGGTCGCGGTGAGCTTGTGCGGAAGGGAAGTAATTGGATATTTCGAGGATGGGGATGAATCGTATTTCGTCGAGCCGCTGGGTCGGACTGGCAATTCGCACGTAGTTTATAAGGGCGATTTGCATGCGAGGTAAGCGAGAATAATTACCAGTTTAACATTTTATAGTGATTTATGGCACGAGTGTGGTACCTACAAATAATGAGCTCGGCGTGGAAAAAACTTAGTGTCAGACCGAGCGGGGTAATTTTCTGAAGAGACTTTTTTCCATGTGGTTGACAGTGCCTTTATACAACATCCCCAATTAAGATGTATAATACATTATTTCACATCTCAACTAAACTATACCAGTGATTATGGGATATCTAACAATCATTGACTAGACTCAAAAGTATAGTCGTTGATCGTTTTAATTTTGGCATACTGAAATGATAAATTTTGAATGTTTGTAAACTAATGTGAATATCGTGCTGTTTCACTCTGTATGAAATTCGTGTTCAATGCGCGATGAATCCTTGCGAAATTTTGAGTTTTCAAGTGATAAAATAACACTAAAACCCTTGATGCATGTTCTAACAACAAAGATAAAAAGCGCGCACTTTCAGGAGCACGAATTTCCTGCTGCTCCTCTCTATATGCCCCTAGTGAAACATTGTAGAGGTATTCAAATTACCCAAGTAATGTGGAAATTTCCGCTCCGTAGACGGGAAGCACTAATAAAATCCCCTTGTCAGCTATGCAGGGAGATTTTCCCGTAAGGGTTGTATACAATTTCTTGAATATTTGCTTCAAAGAAGGAAGTAGGTAAATGCTAGGGAATTTTGGGAAATGTTAACTAAGCCAAGACACTGAATAAATAGTACTGTTTATTCAATGGCCAAACACAAACAAATTATTACATTAGAAGATAATAGTTCTCCGATTATTGAGGAACCAACAAAATTTAAAATGTTCTGCCATGTTTCCATATTGAATCGAATCAAATTCGAAGTACCACTCTTAAAAGTTGACTACTCTGATTAAAATACTCCTGCGCCCCATTTAATAGCTTCTCAATTCAAATGAAACTGTCTGTTAGGGCGAAACGTTCAGCAATCGGTAGCCTTCAGTCGAAATGGGAATTCTTCAACCTTACGGGCGACATAATTGACATCGGCTTCGAAGTAGACGCGGAGGAAGGCGAATCTGGCGATAATGAAGGAGAAGGGGACGTCAAATCACCGGCGGCGGACATTTCAGGCGAAAAATGGAGAATAGAGCAATACGATTCAGAGGAAATTGGTTACTTCTTCGACACTGCTTGGGAGCCGGATATATTCGGAGGCGAGTATCCCATTCGGATAACAAACTGTTATGTCGATGCTGGTGTCTAAATGTATTGTTCCCGAAGAAAAGCAGGGTAGCGTCTCAACAAAGAGACGATGTTATGAGCTTTTATTGAGATCGTGAATATAATATGGTGACGAACTTGCTGGATGTTCTTTGAAAAATAACTGTTACCACATGCTACTGAGGTGTACGATTGTACCAATGATTTTAAAATCTACTTAAAAATACTTAGATATGCATAAATGTCTTTTGTTTTTACCTGAGCATTATTGGGATCTACAAGTTTTGACAATGACTGTTTTTTTTATTTTCCTTCCACAAAAACAAGCATCATGTGGGTGCATCACTTATTGAAGCAGATGAGTGTATAAACGCGAACTTCTCAACATTTATCATAATACTGACATCTATGAGATGACTTTAAAGATGTGCTAGTGCTCAACGAGAAAACTTGTTCCAGACCATAATTGAATTCAAGCTCCAATAAAACGACAATCATTACATATTGTATTATAGTGGAATTTAAATTCGCCTATGCGGTGTGTGCCCCCAATTTCGCCAGAGCAAATTGAAATATCATCCCCGGTGAAATTCCGGAGGCTCCGCATAAATTGGTAACCGATATGAAGTGAAACGCTATTACATTTCCACGGTAGAACACCCATCCGAATACAACGTAGATTTGCGGCGAAAACCGCTCAGCAACAGGCTTCCTCCGCTTGGGGTAATTCGCGTAATTGGGCGGACGAATTAATTGCGATGACGCAGGAATTGCGTCTATTTGTGGTGGAATCCATTTCAGATTAAATGTACGACGTGACACAATTGGCAGTTGCATGAAGATGTTGCCAGTGCGCTGGGATGAAATGACGTAACTTGCAGTAAAACTCCACAAGACTTCGACAAAAATCTTACTAAACTTTTCCCAATGCACTGAAACAGTAGCTAAATTTTATTGCATCAAATTGTACCTTCATTTCAATTGTATCACTCATAAATTCTAAAATAATCATATTTATCGATCTATCATATCACTTCCAACTATAGTTGAACATCTATCAGGTTTGTCCCAAAGTAGTCAACCCTTACTATGGAGTAAAACTTTTCCGTTTTGTTTGAAATTAAAGACAGTAGTAAATTCAACGCATTAAACTTTCTAATAGTTTAAAAACCAATATAAATAAATGCTTGTAACTGACATAATCTTTTTCACTGATGTATATTTTACCTTTGCAAATACTGTCATCTATGTGCCATGTGCACATTATATATCACATATAATCATCTTGTCGAAGCCGAGGAAAATTGATATCCATCCCCTCAGAGTGACGCGACACTTCCGTCCTGTTGACGTTTAATTTCTTCACCCCCTACCCATTATAGGAAGTTGGGGTCCCGTCTTGACATAATCCATCCTAGCATCCGGCTCGAACTCATATTTATTAAAGGCTTAAGTTGCCAGTTCCCGAGCCACCGATCGCGTCCTTCCCTTTCACCGAAAAAGCTCTAACCCGGGATTTATGCCCGAAACTTTTTACAGGTCAGAGGAGAGGCGGGAGTGCCGGTGCTTCCCCGAAACGGTGGCTGGAAATTGCGGTCGCTGTGGACCACACGGTGATAAATTTCCATGGAAAACGCAGAGTGGAGAAGTACATACTGGCTTTGATGAACATAGTGAGTTTTACCGCGGGCTGCAGAGTGGACGTTTGGTGGATCCACTCTTTGCCTAGTTATGAATAATAATTGAACCTTAACTAGTACTGAACAGAGCAGATCTGCCGCCCTACCGACCAAAGGGATCATTTTTACACTTTAAGTAGCAGGATTTTAATATTTTCTTGTCATATGCTCAAACTCAAATTGGCAGATTTCAACTAGGAAAACAATAACCTTATCCAAAGCATGTCCAGTACAAGTACACTAAGGGTGGGTTAAACCAATAAAGAATTATATGAATCTTTGGTTAAATTTATCGTACGAAACACGACATAAAGGTATTTGTGTTTCTTTCTGCAATCTCAATAGTGCCTAAACGTATAATAATGATTGTAATCTTCCAGGCGAACGATAATATTCATTACTCAAAATGTAATTTTTGGTTGGGTTAAAATGTTCCATCCATGTTATGCAAGGGTGACTGGAAATTCCTATTCCAACATTTCTACTACATAAACTTGTACTTGTTGGAACGATGAACATTTGTACGATGCAAGATTTTCACTTACCTACCTTAAAAATAAAAAAGTCAGCAATTAATTTGAAGATACATTTCGTGTCACACACCAAACGTCGTATAATTTACAGTGTATATCATACATCATGAGGGGGTAATTTGGTTTAATTCGCAGGTGAGCGCGATTTATCAGGACCCATCCCTCGAAGCGAACCTCCAATTAGTGGTCACACGCCTCTTGCTCTACGACAACAAGAAACAATCCGTAATAAGACCCGGGAACGCGCGGAGGTCCCTGGAGAACGTGAACAGTTGGAACAGGCGGCTGCACGCGTCCCTAGCTCCAGAGGAAGCTAAGCACGACGTAGCAGTCTGGATTACAAGGGCTGATATGGGAGGTCCTTCGGGATACGCTCCCGTTTCCGGAGTATGCGACCCTAAGCGCAGTTGCTCGCTGAATAGGGACGAGGGACTAACCAGTGCCTTCATAATAGCCCATGAAATGGCACACATGTGAGTTCTTCCTTGGCAGTTTCGAACTTGCTGCTTTTTCCCCGCTTTATTCTCTCATTAAATTTTCAACAGTTAATCTTTCGTTTTGATATTTTATGGGAGTTGTCGGTCCGCTGCTGTAATCTGCGTGCTTGCAATCATTTATCGTACAACTGTCAGGTAGAATTTAGGATAGTTTCTAACAGTTGAGTGTTTTCGTACAATCGCTTTGAATTTTTTACTACACTTAAATAACAATCTGTTGCAGCAGTTATAAAAATCTGAGTGACTTTGACCGAGCCATTCCTGAAAAATTAAATGTCAAAGTTTTAGGTCATCACACGAGAAGCCCTGCATCGAGCGTAAGGAGTGAAGCTAAAAAACGTTTTTATCTATATCTCTGAAACGCGTCTTAGAATTTCTACAATAAATTAGTGTGTTATAAGGGCCATTATGAAGAATATGTATCTCGCTTGTGAATGTGCTCAACCGTACCGTTTTTGAGTAATTAAAATGTAAAATCGGCAAAAAAATATCCTTGTTGTAGATACATATTAGTATCCAAAAATGTGTCGCCTATAAAATTTCCCGTCTGAAGGGTAGTCCCATTAAATCGCGCGCCAGTTTCAAGGAGGATAATGGAAATAATTTTTAATCTCCTTTACGCCGCTTCCGTGATTCCATCGTCTAGGTATTAAACGGGAAGTTTTAATTGACTTTTTTGTCTGTAACAGAAGAATCTTATTTCGCGACATACTTTTAAGTAAGGGAATCCGAATTAAATTTTATTATTCCCGCAACGAAATTCTCGACGATATAATTTATATTTCATAATTCTCCACTTCCCACTTACTCGTGTGGCGACTGAGACGTTACTACCTGTCAATCGTTGATAAAACAATAGCCTTGTTACAAAAATAGTCAGGAATTGGTTTGGAGAGTCAGGATTGTGCGCAGTTAAGGAAAACACGCCCCAAAAGATGCACTGCGCACAATCCTGACATTGAAAACAAGTCCTACACTGTAATTAGAACAAGGCTAATGAAATGAACTGGAACTTGACGCAGGGGGATGATAATTCTGTGCGATAAGGGCTAGAACGCTATTGTGTATTCCAGCAAGGGATAATTACAACAAAGAATCTTCTTCGATTCTAGTTTGGGATTGAGCCACGATGGCGACAAGAAGGCAGGCAATGATTGCGGCGAAGAATCCCAAATGGGCAGCGTGATGGCCCCAATGGTGGCCGCCACATTCCACAAGTTCACCTGGTCGCAATGTTCCCGGGACGAGTTCAAGAACAACACTCTGTAAGTGCACCCTTGAGTGATTCCCACGCCAAGACGCGCCCTAAATTGGTTCGCATTCTCAGGAAGTGGCCGTGTTTGGAGAATCCGCCTCCAGGATCGAAGGAAGTCGTCCTGAACGCAACGTTGCAGACCTCCTTCAGCATGGATGAGCAGTGTCGGATGGAATTCGGAGAGGGGTTTGTTTTATAGCCGGTTTTCCCCATTTATTGGCAATACAGATTTACAGACTGTTGGAGATTGAGCGGATGGTGTATTTAGGTGATGCTGTGTATAAAACCGGATTGCCCAGTAATTGTTTTACGTTTCCCAAATTGGAGGAAAGTGTTTTCGCATTGCTCAATAATACTTATAATACTTATTCGAAAACATAAAATTATGTTTTTGAATTGGAAAAAATGTTTTCCTGATTTGAACATTAATTGCATGATGTGAATACTCACAGCACATCATCAAGTGAGTGATGTGAGTATTCACATCACCCAATTGATGTTCTCAAATCGGGAAAACATTTTCCCCAATTCGAAAACATAAAAGTATTATTGAGCAATGCGAATACACAAAACATAAACACAAAAGTATCGGGAAAAATTGTTTTACATTGCCCAATAACTGTTGTATGCCTTTCAAATTGAAGGAAAGCGTTTTTACAGCGTCCAGTTGCGGTTTTAAGCCTTCCAAATTGAAGGGGAGCGAGTGGAGGCTCGCTTGGTTAATAATCGTTTTATGCTACAATGAATTAATTCACTGATTGCTGACAACTTCAGCGCTTCACGTTGTGTATTCTGCCAGTCAACAAATAACAAACTCAATTAGAACAAAGCAATTGTAAGTTTAATTGCGTCCTGCCGCTCGGTATCTTCGGTGCACTAACATCCCTCCGACTCGATTGTGGAAAATAATGATCGTTAGGGGTGTCTGGAGAAGTTGAGTGTAAACCGAACCCCAACGGAAAATCTTAATTGATGCAACGTCCAAAGTGATGATAGTGAAACATCATCAATTAATAGGAGTAGTTATACTCTTCAGAACGAAGTTTAAAAAGTAGATATTTGTTATACGTAGGTATACTTTTCAAGACCTGAATAACATATGATCGCGACTGAAAGATATTGAAGATTAATGTAAATATTGCCCACCAAAATGGGTAAAGCATAAAATCTGGAAATTAAATGTGAGAGAACGTGAGCAAGATAAACCACACCCAAAAGGGAAACAGGAGCAGGCAAATTCGGGTTCTAACGTAAAGGGGACTCTCGTCATTATTATAATTAACATTATATTACCTTTGTAATTATTTTCCGCCGCTCAGGATTCGTTAAACCTTTATAGGACAACCGGAAGCCCTTTCGCGGAAGACGAAGGTAACGAGATTTACTCAGCGGGCATTTGCAGGAGGGGCGATCCCGGTATCGCTGTAAAAAAGGTTCCCGAGGGGCACTGCTAAATTGGGCGGAAATTATGTTTTTCCACGGACGAGAACTGAACGAGAACATTTCATGTTAGCGGAAACTTTATTATGTATTCTGAAAAAAAAACGTATACTTGAGTGAAATTTCCTCATCAGTACTATCGCTGATTGTTTAGTCAACCATATAATAGAATTATTATATTGAAGTGGAAATATTGATGATCTCTTGGAAGATGCTCAAATTTATTGCACCGTGAGGGTTAATCCAACCAATAGTGGGATATTATCATCAGTGCTGATTAAAAATGCTCGATGACGGACGGATGAGCTTATCTAATAGAAATGGGTGTCGAGTGAGAATCTCACTGCCATGGCAAACAGTGTTCCGATTTATTGTCCGACCAATCGAACTCGATTTTCCATACGCGAGGGTGTCCCGCAATTTGCGAACGTCACGCGAATTGATTGCGGTTTATCTGAGCCAAAATAACTTGACAATTTTCTGCCTCTCTTTTCGCACAGATATTCGTTGTGCCGAGCCTTCGACATCACCGAACCGTGCTCGCATCTGTGGTGCGGACACTTCAAAGCCCCGATGGTTTGCAAGACCAAGAAAGGGCCTCCGCTGGAAGGAACCGAATGCGGATTCTCCAGGGTAACCCAATATTTTCCCCTCCTCGCGCGTGTAATTGAATCCCGGAGAAGGTCCAATTTACGTTCCCTTTTTTGGGGGAGGACGTAGGTACCCATGCCTCGGGAAATTGAATTCTTCTGGCAGTTTGTGTTTTCTCCGACCGATTCATTTTTAATGAGTGGTCCGATTGGGGATTGAATAACTCGTCACTATAGATATTTCGAAATTATTATAGTAATTTGGATGAATCATAGGTACGTAGCGAAAAAATGCTAGCACGTCAACAAAATTGTGCCTAATACATTTTGGAAAAAAAATGCCAATATAGCACACGTAATAAGCGCTGTCTGTAGCTCTAACTGTAGCAAATAATTTTACTGAGCGTAATATTCTGCCAAATAAAGGGTTAAACAGTTTAAAATCCGGTATGAACTCCGTTAGTGAGGGTAGAAACCGACTATAAGCTGTAAAATATTATATTCCCTTCAACCTGCCAGCCGTAATGAAAATGTAAAAGGAACGTGTGCCGCCGCCACTCCCGGGAATTTTCCGCGCGTTTCCCTCACTTTATATATTGAGTCAGCCCTTTGTTCCATAATGGCAGTGGTGCATTAACGGCTATTGCGAGGAAGTGGACAGCAGACGCTTCGTAATGGACCCGGTGCTTCATAATCCTCAGGATGGCGGATGGAGTGGCTGGAGTTCCTGGGGTCCTTGCTCCAGGTCATGCGGGGCGGGGGTGGAATTTAGGACGCGTCGCTGCGATAATCCCCCGTACGTACATACTCTCGAAATCCAATAATATTTATCTTGGGGGAGCCAGAGGCCCGGGGATATGGAGGCAGGAGACACGGAGGGGAACAATTTTCCAACTCATTCCGGGCCGGTTTTCTTTGTGCCGGATGCCTCCGAGCTAGACTGGTCTTATTCAGCGAAATTTCACATTTACTCCGAACGGCGGAATTTTCCATTGCAATTTCCAAGTGGGTCTGCCCACAAAGAACTCCATAACTTATTCGGAATAATGCAGAATTTCAACATGATATTCGTCGAGGATCTGATTCCCTGACCCACTCAAATCGACCCTTTTTCAGGCCGTCTTACAACGGAAGGGAATGCGAGGGACTCGGAGAGGAATGGCGCATTTGTAATGCGGAGCCTTGCCCTGAGCCCTTGGGGGACATACGGGCGGAGCAGTGTAAGAGACTACCGGGATTTTTAAATCTAGTTAACACCACCAAGGGCAATATGACGTGGCTGCCTCATGAAAGCGAGGAAGGTACGTGACGCTAGCTCTCCGGCTTTTTTTCTTGGAGTAATAAGATGCTATTTGCAGGCGAAATGAAATGTAAGCTAATTTGCAGCAGCAAGGAATCGAGGGAGCTGTACGTTACGGGGGAAAATTTGATAGACGGCACCCCTTGCTCTTATGAAGGCGGCAGTGATCTCTGCGTGCAGGTGATGCATGATTACTCCCCTTACCTCTTTGATCTTTACTAATTTGGCGGAATCTTCATTCCGCGTTTTCCTACCTACTCTTTCTCCATTCCTTAATTTTTATCGTATCTAGTTATTCCTTGATATTGATCTGAAAGTCTACATGTTAAGATTGCATTGTTTTAATGGTTTACTTCCTGGAGGTAGGTGCATACATTCATTTCTTCGCATGTAGCTTCGCATATAGTTATCTCTTCACAAGCAACACTTCATATTTATCTAGTCATCTCCTCTAATTTGAAATAATTATTCATTTGCATAGAGCTCCGTCTTACTTCGCCATGAATTTTGAATGAAGCCCTCGCTTCTAACATTTGCGACAAGTGTGTTTTCCTTCAAATGCCAGAGGGGCAATAACTTCCATTTATACTACACTTACATTTCAAATGTATCGACCAGTTTGAATTTTATATTAGGTACCTACCTAGGTAGAATTGAACATTATGTAGATAATGAATTTAGCTGAATTTACTATTAAGGGATTTTACATACAGCACGACGAATATGACATACCATTTCGTAAACTCCATTTTAAACAGTACAAAAATATTTAACGGGACCGTCTGATACAGCAATGGCGCAGGTAATTAAAACAATCTGTTAATCTTCGCGTTGCCAAGCTTTTTTACAATCACCTTTTAGCGAGCGGGGTATTCGAACTACCCCAATCAAAAGTCAATTATATTCAATTGTAGATTTAAACAAACTTGATATGAATCTGTAAACAAGTTTTGTGGAATAAAGCCAATTTGAACACAAAGGATTCGAAAATTGATGACGAATGATTCTTTGTAGAAGCGCCATTTCACGACGAATGTTGGGATGCATAAAAATTTGACGCACGGTACTCCACTAAAGTACGCCAAAATATCCGAACAAATATGAACATTGTTCCCGATTGACATATTATTTGAATTGTCTCTGCCATTACTGTAGCAGACGGCCTCTTTAAGATAGTCGACTCCATATTATATACTTAATTAAATACATCTAATTTGCCTTTACGTGTGATTCGGTGGGCGAATGGTTTATTCAAGAGATTTACAAGAGGCGACTTCGCACAGACGCACACTCCACTTCAAAAACAAACCAACAATCCACCTAACGGCAAACAGAGATAAAAGGTTGCGGGGGAGCGGCGGCGGGACAAAATTGCAGCTCTCCCTCGGCTCAGGTTCAATTAACCCCTAACCGGAACCAGTAAAACGAAAAAGAAGCGGCAACTCCTCCATTTCCGAGCGGATAAAAGCGCACTGCACGGTGGCTTTGTCCGATTCGAAGGTGAGCCCACCACAATGCAGCTGTACTGTTTTTCGCAGGGCAAATGCCAGCCCCTGGGCTGCGACGGGAAATTGTACTCGAACATGGTGGAGGATGCCTGCGGGATTTGCGGCGGAAATAATTCCGAATGCTCCAGCATCAGATCCGTCTACCGGAAAAAGCTGAAGAGAGGTCTGTGCTGTGCTCGCCTCATCGGCGCGGCCCCCTCGCGCGTCGGGGTTAAAGGGGAATCTGTCGCTTTCTGTTGCAGAAGTCAGCAGGGTGGCTGTCATCCCACGACTCACTAGGCGGATCAAAGTGGAAGCGAATTTCTCTTTGCAGTTGCAGGCGGAACCTACGGTCGCGTTCATACTGAAGGACAAGAAGAAAAAGACGTACTCGATCCCTATTCCCAACGCAGGTAATGTCAGTAGGTACACCTATTTATGTGGTAGACGAGGAAGCTATCGTGATCAGGCAGATTAATTACATAAAAATCAACTCTCTTTAGAATATCCTTATCTCTAACTCGAGCTCTAACTACCCTACGCAGTGCAGAAAAGGTGTATCAGACCACCTGCACTAGTTACGTGTTACCACCTCTGTAGTGTTACTTAAGACCCTACGAGGATCTCATTAGTGATGGTTAAATTTTACGGATCAAGCTAGAAGTCAGTGAATCTGATGCCCACTTCCAAATTTCAAATTGGAAAATGGGTCGTGTGGAGTATCGTTTGATAAAGTGTCGAAAAGGAAACAAATTTTATTTAAACTTTATTCAATTAACTCTTATAATTCTGGAGATAAACTCCTAAATATGGATGTACAGACAGAAAAAAATTTATTGTATGAATATAAGTAAATGCATAGTGTTATCGCGATGTCGAGTTCACAAGGGCTTGGCTACAAATGAATAATCATAATGTCCCGCGCCACCCTTCATGTGCTGCAGAATTTTAGCCGAGGCTGGTTGCCCGATGGGTTCAGTGAACTCACCAGGGGGCAGTCGTGGCAACTGCTGCTGGCGAACTACATACGACACCAAGTACACTACTAACGCAAGCCATTTAATTTCCGTGGAAATTCATATATTATCATCTCACATTTAAGGTGTCCACACTGAAATCATTGAAGGCACCAAATTCTACTACAAGAAGTATTCCTACATACACAAAATCTGGGCGAGGGGACCCGTACTGTCAGAAATGATTCTGCTGGTAAGTAAAAACGTCCCCCCTACTTCCCTAGACGACCTACGAATCGAGCGGATTTCCATTTCCTATCGCGAGGCGTTTGATCTCGTGTCTTCTTTCCATATTCCAGCTCTACGCCCCCAAGAATCAAATAGAACGGGGGCTGAACGTGTCACTGGAATCCGAATACTACATCCAAAAGAAGATGTTGAACACCTCCACCAGATTCAGCTGGATCATAGGGGGTTGGGGCCCTTGCTCCAGCAGCTGCGGGGGTGGGAAACGTCAGAGAACGTCTGCTTGCTGGGATAAGCAGAATAATAAGATCGCTCCACGGAGGAGGTGTTCGTTAATAACCAAGCCAACGTTGGCCGTCGAGAAGTGTAATACATTCAGGTACCCACGTATTACCGAGGACGATTTAATATAGGTCATATTAAATCGTCCTCGCTGTTACCACGGTGAGGTATTACTTTCAAGCTGCAGACGTCATATCCGACGGTTTGGTGCGGATGAAAATGTTATCATTGCATTCCTAGTTGCACATTCCACTGGCTCAGTGGAGAATGGGAACCTTGCTCGGCCACGTGCGGCTCATACGGAATCCAATCAAGAGAACTGTATTGTGTTCCTCAATCTGTAATCAACGGGACCGTGTATCTCACTAATGGGTCAACAATGGAGCAGCAGTGGCGCTTCATGGTCAGTCCGACTAAATGCGCCGGAATAATTCCCATCCAATCCAGGCCGTGTAATAGGATTCCATGTCCTTCCTACTGGACTTACGATGAATGGTCACAGGTAACTGAGTATCAGGAGTAGAATTGTGTTTTCACCCAACAAGCAGCAAAATATTCATTATCGCCTATCAATCCATTTTTTCCCAATTTATTCTACCATCTGTCTACCATTTTTCGTATTACTACGGAATAAAGCCAAACATGTATGGGTATTCATCCAAAAAGGAACAACTTTCATATCCAAGGATATCCAAGGATATGAAAGTAATGTTGTTCCTGTTTGGATTAATAGGTACCCATAAACGTTTCACTTTATTTATAAGTAATACAAAAAAAATAGTTTTGCTGTATGTAGACTACTAATTATAATAAGACTTAGTTCTAAACATGCAGGGTGTAAAAAAAAACCGGACTTTTTTTAATGGCAATATGGGTAGATACTACTTCAGACGAAGAATGGAAACACCAGTCAATTATCCGTCTCATTTTAGAGTTTTCGTTTTCTCGAAAACCATTGGTCCGTTTTCTATCTGGTGACCATCAAGGCATAGGAAAAACTAACAATTTGGAATACATTCCAGGGAGTCGGGATTTTTTACACCCTGTATAAAATTACGTGAGGGATGCAATATGAGTTCGTAAGCATTTCAATAATACACTTAGTCGAATTCCACCCGATTTAGTGCTCAGCCTCCTGCGGAACAGGAGTGGCAACGAGATCATTCCAGTGTCCACCACCAGAGGGTGAAATGTTCTTCACCTGCGGCTCCTCACCACCACCACAGCGCAAACCATGCAGAGGTCCTTACACAAGATTCAGCAACCCCTTATGTCGAGGAAGAAAGAGAAAACCCTGCGTCTCAGACCTATCCACCTATTGCTCACTGGAAGTGCTGCACAAGTACTGTAAAATGAGGGGATTTCGGAGGCAATGCTGCAAAACCTGCTCTTCCTTCCACCTCTTACCAGTCTCGGCTTAAAATTAACCCTATTTTAACTTACTAATTTAACACAAAAAATGTTCACACCATACGACTAAACTGTTTACTTTGAAGAACCACACAATAAAAACTTCGTAAAACGGTAATCTTGAAGAACTGCGTTACGAAGGCTACAACAATTAAAGTGTTATGAGTCAAGTGTTCTTATCGGATTTGCGTAGGTAGCGCAGTTCGTGCGAATCCGTCTCCACTAACACCCTTTATCAACTCATTACGTCCGAGTTCCACCGTCAGTTTATCCTTGTATCATTTATCGGAATAAAGAGAAAAGCGAATCGAAAAAAAATACGTATTCCATTCGCAATCTTTCCTAATAAAAGCGTTATCAGGGCCTACGCTGTCGCGATAAAGATGTAGTGATAAATAACTCGCTAATCAATTATCATAAATGAATCGGAATTAGCGGACAATGGAAAGGCATAGTTGCGAAAGTGTATCCGTTGTGAATGGTCTCGAAGTGGGCGGAAGAAATTGGTACAACATGTCACAATATGGTGGGGAAAATTGTGATTTTGTGTGCAATCATTGCTGTTACAATCAAGGTTGGCGTGGACTAATTAATTTTTTTTTATCACTATAATTTTCATTTTCATTCATCACTATAATCATGGAGTAATTTATCCTAGGATAAATTCTACATTATATTAAATTATCGTATGCAGTTAAGAAAATGAGTAAATAATTCAAAATTATCATTGGATGCAGGTGTGCGCTGAACCAATTTTCATATCGTCCCAACCAACCGCCAAACCAATATCATGCGATAAAAATGTGAGTTTAACGATTTTTTTTTCAATATTTTGGTGACGTATTCCTACATCATTTGATTAGTTACCTCGAGGTACACTATCGCCATTATTCCCAAGAAATGTTTTCAACCGTTTGCTGTCCTATGTCGTGGCAGCCCCGACATTGCACTTTGATTGCAAATTGCAATGGAATAGTCATGAATATTATTTGGTTAAACCAATAATTTTTCATTCAAAGGAGGGTGAGAAAACGCGTTGCCTTAATTAGTCAGTGGATATATCCAATTTGATTTGACGTTTTAAGCTGAGCGTTGTTTACACCTCACTTACACGTGCAAGGGATTACGAGTTCCGAAGTCGACGCAAAAGATAAATTCGTTTCAAAAGATAAATTAGCGCCTGATAAAGATTGCGTTAAAATTAAATCAGCACGAAAACGAAAACTCACATAAACGCACATTTTATAATTATTAACGCGTATGTAGAACAACACGAAAGCGTGCAGATACAGGGACCTAGAAGTTTTGTACCCTCCCGTATCATGGAGGTACCTCACTGGGGCCATGTGCTACAATTCTTCAAATCCAGATCGATTCGCGAAGAAGTACCAGTTGAAGCTCACGCAATTTATGGAGAATGGAGTAGTATATCCGATCCCATATTCGATCGTAAGTGTGGTAGATGTGATCGAAGCAATGAGTACAGACCTCACAACCGCCATTTGCCGATGACGAAAAGCTGCGCGGTGGACCGCAGTGGAAAAGCTCTTTTACTACCTGCGCTAGATTCAAGGTCACCAGCAAGCTCCGGCTGTGAGGGCTGTATGTTCTCATTGATTACTCGACTTTTCCCAATTTAGCCTTTCAAATTTCTCTGCATTTCGCAACTTTTATCAAATTAATCCGTTGCGGTACCCTTAATCCTAATCGAACGGGTAATTATTATTCATTAAAGGAGGACGAAGTGCCTTTTGTTTACGACTACACAAACGAAACCTATAAGGAGATCATAAAAATGTCCTTCGTGGAGCACAACAGAGAATTGTTCATGGAAAAATGGGTAGAATGTGCTATGTCCGCAGTGGAATGTTGCGAAAAGCGTATGACTGCGGAAAATGTTTGCCCAAGCAGGGAATATCCCTGCCCTGCGGTTTGGGACGCATGGAGTTGCTTTTCCCCAGGGAGAAAAGGAAGTACTGTTAATCAGGACTGTCCGAGCCATGTATATTCCGTTTCTGCTTCGGAAATCCTCTGCATATGTGAGTAATATCATGAATATATTCACCTGTGGTTATAGAACTCGCTCCATGACGGTGTATTCAGGACAAATTGAGGAATTAACGTTAACTGATGGGAATATCAAAAGCAAAGTCTCATAATTTCTAGTAATGCGCATTCAGCTAGCAAGAATTGAATTCATTAACTGAAATTGAAAGAGATTGAATAGTGAATTTAATTCAAAAATGGAGTTGACAATTCTAAAAAATTAAAGAAAATAGTTACAAATAAAGTTGCAGCAATGAGTACAGACGGTAAGACCTGTACTCCATTGGTTATAGTACAGAAGTTTAGACTTTCTGTACTCATTGATTATAGTTAAGTTATAGTTTAACTGTTGATTGGTGAGTAGCCCAAAGTAAGAAATACTGTTTGCCCAACGGAAACTGGAGAGTGATAACCAACTATTCAACCTGTACGATGGGCCCTGTAGCCCAACGGAGGAATAATTTCCACATAAACGTACTGTACGCTTCAACGGCCCTAATGCTGCCAGCAATAGTGATCTTCCTGATCTTCCCTAAGCTGAGGGTCCTGAGGGTGGCTTTGCACCGAAACCTAATACTAGCCATCATCGTCAAAAACATTCTGGTGATCATTTCTAAAAATCTGGTGCTATTAGACGCGATTTACACCATGGAAGGCAGCACCAACGTAATGGAAGTGAACAGCGTGGCTTGCAGGGTGCTGGCGTTCTTCGAGAACGTCTCGAAGAACGCCATCTTCACGTGCATGCTGGTGGATGGGTTCTACTTGCACAAGCTCATAGTCAGGATTTTCGCTAATGATCCTAATGAACTATTTCTGTATGGATTGACAGGAAGTAAGTTATATATTTATTTAAATAATTTTGGGACACAAAACAAGTTCTGGCACAGAGCTATGGTTATAGCACTTAATTATAAATCAATGGCTATAACCTTTATATATTATGTTTTATAATTATCTGACCCTTAAAAGAAAAAAGGTCTCTGATGTGTTGAGTGCACCAATAAACCAATTTTAAGCCGGTATTATCAGTTTGTTCTGGGTTATCATAAACACCAATATGACAATAAATTATATTCGCTCAGTAACAGTGAATTTCTCGATTGCTCGCAGTGCTATCATTTCTTCCATCTTTAATTTGGGCCATTCTCATGGCGACTAAAGGAATAGAAAAATGCTGGATGGCTGATAACACAACCGGATATCAATGGGTGACAGACGGTTACAAATACGCAATTTTGGCTATAAATATCCTGCTGCTAATAGACATTCTGAGGGTGCTACTTCTGAAACTGAGAAAGAACGTTACAGCGCAACATACCAAGTAATGTCCATTCGTCTTTGAAAAGAAAATGATCCCGAATATTAAAATGAAATAATCGGATATTATGCATTTTTAGGGCAACATTGCGAGCAACATTATTCCTTATGCCTCTATTAGGCATTCCCTTGCTTTTCACCGCACAGAGGAACATAGCAGACACTCGTTCTTGTTCGGCAGGGGATGTTTACTATTACGTTGCGTACAGCGTTGAAGCTTTGCAAGGAGTCCTAGTGGCTACGTTATTCTGCTATTTCAACGGCGAAGTGAGTTCAATAAAAATATATCCTTTGATCATTTTAAAATTACTCATCACAATATACTCTTTAAAAACTTCGTTTTGAAGAGATTAATAATCCATTAGATAATAGTAATAAAAGGTGGAAAAATAATTATTATGGATTTGATTTTTTTTAATAGGTACACGGAGAAATTAAAAATTCCTACAGGAAAATGAAGAGCAGATTTCAGAACCGCTTTGGAATAAGAGCGAGTCCAGACTCAACCAATAGAAGGGTTACAGCAATGACGAATGTGCAAAGTGGTGGCACCGTACCAGATTTTCATCCGAATGGCGAAGAATTTCCACGATCGACTAACAAGAATATTGAAGCCTGGTTAGCTACGAACTTGGACAATTACGGCGGGCAAAAGATTAACACAATCACCTAATAAGCACAATCAATTTATACCATCACTCAATCACTTAATTATTAGAATACAGATATGTACGTACAAGTATGTTGCGTGAAAACGCCCGTATTTAAAATATACAATAGTAAAGAAAAACGATAACCTCTATCACCACCTAATCTAGAATAATAATCAAGCCAACTCATTCTCTGTCGAGATCGAATGCCAAATTAAATCGTTTCTAATCTAATCTCCCGCAAGATCCGGAGAAATTGCCATTGTTGTTCACGCACCGGAGTGCCCAGCAGCAAAACATGAATGGATATGAAATCATCAACTTCAACGGCTGTGTTAGTTACCGCTTTACTCACGATAAAGGTAAGGACCTACGCGCACCCATCCAACGGAGAAATTTCCCACTGAAAACGTTCGCAGATTTATGGAGGAGCAACGGCAAATTCCACATCATTACACGCACCGAGGGACGGGCCGATCACTTGCGACCCGAACGTAAGTACGAAGTAGTAAAGGCTGTAATAAGGAACCCCATAAAATCTGGGATTGAAATTTCAGCGGGCGCTATTTCCAGCGAAAATTTCATTTAGAGGCCGAGTATTTCGTAAATCATAACTTGCATTTTGCTACATAAATTTCCATTTAAATTCCTCAGAGCCCCCATTTAAATTCCGCCGGTTTTACAGGGAAACGCTAAAGCTTGCCGCTTTAAGGATCATGACATTCTATACCCCCAATATACGTGGAAGCTGTACACTGGGGGGATGTGCTACCAATATGGCCATCCGGCCACTGTCCGTGAGAAATTGCCCATTGGTTTTGGACCTGTTTCCGAAAATGGGCACGAA
This sequence comes from Hydrochus callosus, assembly GCA_033557855.1. Taxonomy (NCBI): domain Eukaryota; kingdom Metazoa; phylum Arthropoda; class Insecta; order Coleoptera; family Hydrochidae; genus Hydrochus; species Hydrochus callosus. Next base: position 27,355 of record JAUIMY010000246.1, on the reverse strand, counting down.
TACAGTGTGCCCTTTGCAATAGTAGGCCTCTATACTTTTTTACATCCTCCTTAATTTAAATATTGTTTAGTTTTGTTTTATCGATGTTTTGAACAGAAGAGCATTTCTGAAATAATCCAATACAATACCATGATGTGATGATAATACTATAGGAATAATATTTTTGTACTTTAAAATTAATAGATTGTAAATTTATTACTATGACTATCCGACGACATTAGAAGAATATCTTGTTGAAAATGTTTGATGTAATAATATTGTTGAATGGCAAAGGTGAATGGCACAGGACTACTGTTTGACTACACCAACGATAAGTACATGGAACTCCTCAAACCCAACTTCGTGACGGAATATCATTTCGAAGAATGGAAGAAATGCGCAAAGAACGCAGTCGACTGTTGCCATAACAGAATGGATTCGGAAAATATCTGTCCTAGTGAGGAGTACCCTTGCCCTGCTATGTGGGACGGATGGAGCTGTTTTCCCCAAACTAGGGCTAACACAATCAAGAAGAACACTTGTCCTACTTATGTTTTGCCCGACGGACTATTGTGTACAACTTGTGAGTGAAATATCTCCATATTTACTCGAGTAACTCCGGCTTCATTCCATTAATGTCGACCGAGTAAATCGCATTACGTATTTTGCAGTAAAATGCCAGAAGACTTGCTCCTCGTCAGGCATTTGGAGCGACCGAACAGATTACTCAGGCTGTTCTCCAGTGCCCGTCCTGCGGAAGAGGCACGAGTTCCACATCAACATTCTAATTGCAGCGACGGTCCTCATGCTGCCATCGATTGTCATTTTCACAGGATTCCCCAAACTCAGAATCCTCAGGGTCGCGTTGCACCGCAATTTGATTTTGGTCATAATGCTGAAGAACGTTCTGGTCGTGACTTCTAAAAACGTCGTCGTTTTGGACTCCCTCCTAGGAGGAGATGGCAACGAAGTGATCAAAACGAGCGGCGTCGCCTGCAAGACCCTGGCATTTTTCGAAAACGTCTCCAAGAACGCCATCTTCACTTGCATGCTGGTTGATGGGTTCTACCTCCACAAAGTCTTCGTTAGGGCTTTCGCAAAAGACCCCAACGTCCTCTGGCTCTATGGAACCAGTGTCTTTTTCTCCGTACTACCTTCTCTAATTTGGGCCGGATTCCTAGCCAGTGCAGGCTTGGAAAATTGCTGGATGGTCCTCACGAACACCTGGTACCAATGGATTACAGACGGGTACAAGTACGGAGTGCTCATCATCAACGTATTGCTCTTGGGGGACATTCTTAGAGTGCTCTTCCTCAAATTGTCCAAAAATGTCAACGCGCAACACACCAAGTAAGTCCAGGGTAGCACCGAAGAAAATAGCTTCATTCGGAGTTTTTCAGGGAAACTTTGCGGGCAACAATTTTCCTCATGCCGCTATTCGGAGTTCCCATGCTTCTCACAGCTCAGAGGAACTTGGTGAATATAGACACTTGCGAAGCAGGGGATATTTACTACTACGTGACCTACAGCATTGAAGCGTTGCAAGGTGTTTTAGTCTGCGTGCTCTTTTGCTATTTGAACAGCGAGGTAATTCCGTTTTTAAAATATTCTAAATGTTTTCTGTGCACCTACATTTATTTGCTTGCAGGTTCACAGGGAAATCAAAAATTTATACAGGAAAGCGAAGATTCGATTCAATGAGAGGTTTGGGATGAACAATTCTTCAAACGCGAACAACAAGCGACTGACTACATTGACCAACGTAATAAATGCTTCCGACTAATTTTATTATTGTTTCTATCAATAAAGTATTCATATTTGTTGTGTTGTTCTGGCATTTCGTGTACTTTTCAATATTACTCTACGTCCATGTACACCTACTGATTGTGCATTTTCTATCATAACTCGCGAAAATCCGAGAAAATATCAAATTTCAGTGTAGGGAATGGTTAATACATAAGAAAGAGCGATCAAAGACAAACAATTCTGGTAGAAAAAAATATAGGGTGTTCCATTTAAGAAAATGAGGTTTTTTAAATGTTCGCGTTAATCTCAGTCACTGATTTGTTTTATTGGATGTGGATCGTCATCAAGAAAAGTAGGTCGCCTGTGACTGGGAAAGACAAACCAGTAGATGTCCGATGAAGTTTTGCGCCCTGGAACACCTGAAACCTGATCGGGACGATCAGTATAAGGAGGGGGCAATGTTACGAATGTAACCAAACGCACGTGGGGGAATGGGGCAGCTCGAGGATGCAGTGTTGTGAACAAGAAAGCCAACGGAGTGCTCATTATCTACGTATTGCTCTTGGGGGACATTCTCAGAGTACTCTTCCTCAAATTGTCCACAAATGTCAACGCGCAACACACCAAGTAAGTTCCAGGGTAGCACCGAAGAAAATAGCTTCATTTGGAGTTTTTCAGGGAAACTTTGCGGGCAACAATTTTCCTCATGCCGCTATTCGGAGTTCCCATGCTTCTCACAGCTCAAAGGAACTTGGTGAATATAAACACTTGCGAAGCAGGGGATATTTACTTCTACGTGACCTTCACCATTCAAGCGTTGCAACGTGTTCTAGTCTACGTGCTCTTTTACTATTTGAACAGCGAGGTAATTTCGTTTTAAGACCATTTCAAGTAATGTCTAAGTACATTCATTAGCTTGCAGATTCACAAAAAAATCAAAAATATATACAGAAAAGCGAAGTTTTGATTGTTGGTTTTAGCGAGTCTTTAGTGTGGTTAAATTTTTCCGGTGCGTATTTCAGAAACACCCTGCACAGTCCTAAGATATTACTAGGTGTCGAGCCGTTCAAGTTGCCTAACGTAAGGCGACTTAACAAACGGGCTGCCTAACCGCAAGGGAAGTCAGAACGTGAACTAACTTTCGTCACGCTCCAAATCCTGGCTGTGCCAATGGAAATCAAGCTTAGCAGCATCAAATTCAAAAAGAGATAAGAGCAAACAAGGGTTGTGAATTTACAACAGCTCTCCCAATTATCATGCAACTGTTTGCTCAAAGTCGGATAAGAAATATGAGCAAAGCAAACTTAAGAGACATGTGGCCTGGCAGGCACAAGGCTGAAAGTTGTGCTAACCAAACTATTTATTGCACTTGAATGTATTTGACGGCTTATTCCATGTGTAAATCCCTGCAAATGAGCCTCGAGTAGTCGCTTTTGCATTGTATGCAGATGAGCTGTGGTGATTTAGGTCGAAATGTCTCCCGACTGCTTCGGCTTTAATGCCGGACGAAATTGAATCAAATTTTAATGCATCGATCGCCTCCAACCGCTTATTTCTCTTATCAGCCAGCAATTGCCGTAGTTACTATGGACGATCGTTACTGTATCGTAGCTGAGGACTAATCGAAAAACCACGTGTTCGGCCGCCTCGTTTCGCGGGCTACCAACTCAAAAATCCACATTTACCGTTTGTTTATCTATCTCCGCGGCACGAGAGTGGTTTTAGTCGTGGAAGTGAGCTGGTGGTGTGGTGCACATGGTTTTGTTGCTCTTTCCAATATACCAAACGGCGTTTTAGTCAGTTGAAGGAAGCGGCCGCAGGCTGCTTTATCTTGGGGGAGATAATGGAGAACAAGAATGATTTGGACTCGATGATGGCTTATTTAGGTTCGTATGCATACTCTTCTGAGGCGATTAACAAAATAATTGATGTATTTTGTGCAATGCGAAACATCGTGGTTTAAATTTAGGCGGATGCTTCAGTGATGAAAAAATAAACATGTGCCTTTTAAAGTCAAGAGTAAGTACATGAGGTGCATTGCTTTAGTAATGAAGTATTGTATTTTATGGAAATAAAATATATTCCTTGAAACAATTTGTCATGAAAAGTGTGAAAATGTTGTATTCTTTTACAACTCTGTTCTAAATAGTTAATAATGACTAATAACGCGTACTAATGGCATAAAAAATAAATAAAATTGATAAATTACTAAGAAAAATTCTAATAAACTAAAGGAAACACGCAAGTAATCCCCAATACAATCTTATCATAATTCCTTTCAATTATAAAATTGTGATTGAATGGCTCGAGTGGTCCTATTATGCTAAATTCATCATCAATAACAGAGTTATAGCTCAATATGAAAACGATTAAATACATGCATTAAATTTAACGTGCAATCTTCATATTCAATTGATTTTGCCAATCCTATTTCATAAGCTGCCAATGCGAAATGCTATATCCCATTCTCATTCATTAATCATTTACTGGATAATTAAATAGATCAGTCTGCGGGACATTCCCGATATCACATCAATATTTAATAATTTCAACGTGGCAGAGTAAGGTCATATTTTAAGAACGTGCCCGGCTGTTCTTTTACCCGGTACTCGCGAACGTCACAACAATATCTACTACTACAAACAAAAGCACTTTATTGGGTTGGTTGCGGTAATTTCACATGAATATTCATCGCGCGAGTGACGTATACGACATATCCAGACGAATCGTAGGTATGCGAATTTCCACGTGTTCGGATGAAATTTCCCCGTACGTGTGCAGCCTGGGGAATTTCATTTGAATTATTTTCAAGCCAGAGGTTCGACAAAATTAGAAATGGGTCCAGCAGTTTTCTAGTTCTCTCTAAACCGTAATTTGAATTAACGTGGACCGCTCATTAAAAATAGAAGGACTAATAATAGAACTGAAAATGCAGAGTGTGCATTAGACCGGAAGCAATAGCACCATACTTTATCAGATGGATTGTAACACCCATTCAAGCCTACAAATCTAATCTAGAGAGAAACTCAATTTTTAGGGTCTTTGTAATCTGTCCGGAATAAATAAGTAGATTGATGTGTTATTTGATCCATTTGTTGACCTCTCTCGAAGACTTCACTAATTTGATAAGTGTGGATTTAATTTATTTTTTCTCAAATGGTAAATTAATAATCAATGTTCAGTTGATAAAATCGTATAATGATTGATTATAAGATAACGTATGAGTGATTTTAAATAGGGCTACTATTTAAATTTTTTTGTGCGAGTAATGAATATTAGGCAATTTTTCACGAGATTTCATTTATTTTCTTCAATCCTAGATTAAGTGTTAATTCATGTACGTCTAGAACCAAAGTAGTGCCTTCTCCAATCGCCTAACAAAAACAGAAACGCTCGAGGTCTTCGCCGTGATTCATTCCACTTACAACCCGATCTAATCTTTTCAAAACGTGTTTTCAACAAGACCGCAAGAATACTTCTTCTATGTCCCGTTTTACGTAATTGGTATTGTGAACTGGAGTCCCGATAATGAGTAGAGTCGAAAGCTCTCATGCGAGATGAATCAGCCTTCACGCTTGACCATTCGCAAAGCAAAACCTCAGGGTGATATATCTCTGCGTGAAAGTCCCAATTGAACGGTAGATATTTCGATAGTTGGTCGGCAAATGTTATTAACCCGAATCGGTAATTGTGGAGTGTGCGTTACGTAAAAATCGCATGGTTTGTTGCAATTACTGAACAGATGCAAGTTAGCATTTACTCTAACGCTGGGAGTTAGGTAAAGCTAAAGAAACCAATATGTGGGAAAACAGCCCACGACATTTTTAACATGTGTACAAAAAGTTTCTCCCTCAGTAACCACGGTCTAATATACTGTATGTTAGTTCGTGATTGTAACAAACGTAAACATGGCCATGGCCTAATCTAAGGGAGAAACTTTTTGAATGCATGATATACGTGATCGGTCATTGACAATTACCATTACCTTCTCCATGACATCACCCATTTAATCTTTCGCGACATACTAAATCTATATTTGTACGAAAGAACAATGGAGATCCTAAATATTACCTAATGGTTAAAATGGATTCTACCAGAATCTGAGGGTCAACTATTTGAAAACGTGTCATTTTTTGAGGATAGTTCCAAGAACCTTACGTTATGTTCAGGCAATCGAACCGAAACTTCGGCCATAAAACATCTTAATGGGGATCGATCGTTCTATTAATTCGACGAAAGGCACGCGTCTTGCAAGGAAAAATTAGTGCTGGGCCATGAATTGTGATCCAATGAAATTTTTATGAGCCATCGACTATAGTCGCCGGGAACAGTTTGTTACAACAAAACTAATTGAACTCTTGATGGAGACTAATGGCGCTATGTGGTGATCCGTGATGCATGTTTACTGAAAAACAACCATTGCCCAATTATCGCTTACGTTATTGCGTAATTGGGTTTATTGGGCTGCTGGTGGATCGAAAGAGTCGCTGGACGAGAAACGATTGGAAAAATAACACACCAGCGAACCGTAAAGATTTTAATGCAATTGCCATACGAAAATTTATGTTTGGGAAATTATTTGTAAACAAACTATTCGTGAAAATAATACTTGCTATTATTTCACCTACAGGTATGAAAAAAAAACGCATAAACAGGTAAAACCGCCCATTTAAATTAGCTGTTTTCTTTCCATTTGCAGGTGATTTCGGAAAATATCAATTATGGCAGTTCATCTTGCATATCCTCGCTGCTGTAACAGCAGGGATGCACATGCTTTCTTTGGTTACTGTGGCTGCTGTTCCTGAACACAGGTAAGATGGCGTTTATTGAATTCCATTATATCTAACTGATAAATTTATTGCCTCGATTTGAAAAAATCTTGTGTTCTTGGCAAGTGATAAAATTAATCTGTTACCTTCCTAAAGTAGGTAGTAAATACCCACTTTAATAACAACTGCAATGCGTGATTTTATGTTTGGTCGTAAATGTAAAATGAATGTATTTACCTTACTGGAATATCTAGCAATGTAAAGTTCATTTCAAACACAATCCGGTTACATTATTTACATTAAATGTTAATCCAGACCGTGCAAATAAAAGCTAGCTCCCATTCTAACTTCAGAGATCATGGATATTTACAATGTCAGATAAAATCGCTCTTGGCTTCATTTGAAGACTGAGCTAGTAAACATTCATGCTGCAATATCCAAAATTATGGTAGCCTAGGAATAGTTTTCAAATACGTAACAGTTTAAATTGTCCATCACTCTGTGCTTGTACCAAAACATATTCGCGCTAAAAGGCATAATATGAAGAATGTCCCGGCAACGACAAGAAGTACTTAAATGTAAAAAAAGTCAAATTCAAATATCCTTTGGCAAATATGGGCGCCAACTCAAAACTAAGCAGGAAATTCGCATAACACTCAAAAGGTACAATTCTCGAAATAAATGAGAAAACGTATTCCTAATTCACAGATGCTTGATTCCCGAAATCGACTCTAATACCACAACCGTCAACATGTCAATGTACGAATTGGAATTCTACATCCCCAAGACGTCCTCCGGTTCCCTGGACTCGTGCAGGATACTAAACGCAACGAACCACTCCATCCACTGCGAGTCTTGGGTCTACGACAACACCTACCACCCTTCCTCCCGAGCTGTCGAATGGGACTTCGTCTGCCATCGCAGGTGGATGGGGGCTGTAGCACAAAGTGTCTTCATGTTCGGCGTGTTCACAGGCGCCGTGACTTTAGGCAACGCCGCTGATAAATACGGAAGAAAAACCATCTTCTGCTGGTCGGCCCTCCTCCAGTTGATCCTCGGAGTCGCGGTCGCTTTCGCCCCCGAATACTACTCCTTCCTAGTGCTGAGGTTCCTCCTCGGAATTTTCGGCTCAGCCGGAAGTTACATAACAGGCTTCGTTCTCACCATGGAACTCGTAGGCCCCAGCAAAAGGACAAGCTGCGGAATTTCCTTCCAAGCCGCTTTCGCCGCAGGAATTATGCTCGTGGCCGGCTGGGGAGCGCTCATCAAAGACAGGCAGATTCTCCAAATCGTGTACGGCCTCCACTGCCTTCTACTAGCCGGACACTGGTGGTTGATGGACGAATCTCCAAGGTGGTTGTGGGCGCAAGGCCGCGTCAAAGAATCCGTGGACATAGTCAAAAAAGCTCTGAAAGTGAACGGCAGTCCCGTTCATCTAGACGAAGCGAGCTACATTTCAAAAGGAAAAATCGAAAGCAGACAGAACACCGAAGAAGCGGGAGTATCAGATCTCTTCAAAACTCCAAACCTGAGGAACAAAACCTTGAACATCTGCCTCTGCTGGTTCGCCAACTCCTTAGTTTACTACGGACTGTCTTTGAGCACAGGAAAACTCTACGGAAACCCTTTCCTCATCCTATTCCTCATGGGTCTGGTGGAACTCCCCAGTTACGTTATCACCGTTTATTTGATGGACAGAACCGGAAGGCGATCCCTAATCTCCTTCTACATGCTGACTGGCGGCGTTTGCTGCATTATAGCAGCCAAATTAACCCTGGGAAGCACAGAAGCCACGAGCGTCGTCATGACAGGCAAATTTCTCATCGCAGCATCTTTCGCCATCGTCTACAATTATTCGGCCGAATTGTTCCCAACAGTTGTGAGGAATTCAGCTCTGGGAATCGGCTCGATGTGCGCTAGGTTATCGGGCGCACTCACCCCGTTAATCACTTTATTGGACTCATTCGACCCCACCCTTCCCGCCATAATTTTCGCTGTTATAGCATTGATTTCCGGATTCCTAACGTTATTCCTCCCCGAGACTCTGGGAGAACCAATGCCCCAGTCTATAGAAGACGGCGAAAACTTCGGCAAGGGAGACACGTGCTTCTCCAGAGGAAAGAAGAGGAGGAACCACGAAGACAAAGAAGAACAAATGCAATCTTTCGACGTGAAAAGTTGAAAGTGGATGTCTCATCTACGATTGTTAAATGCACACTTGCATTGTACGTTACAAAACGGAATAATTTATTTTGTAATACAAAAACGCGTAATATATTATATTGTTAAAGAACTCCGTTCGGAGTTCGTTATACAACAGCTGTGTTCAACAAATAATATATTTACAAATACATTTAGATTTTTGTTAATTGGAGTCGTTGTGAATTATTTACCAAAAAATAATAATTGCACCAGACCTGAAAAAAACAAATTCAAGTCATGACAATACATTGTATTTCCTTCGCAAACTTACTGCCAGTTTAGGACTTGCGAGATAAAATTAGGTATAAAATTAACGCGGGGTCTTCGTCGCTTGAAATCAATTCAAGCTTCTTGAACTCGCCGGTGTATTCAGCAAATATGGGACATATTGCCCTGTTAAGTTTCTCAGTGAAACTTTCACGAATACCTACATTTCGATGAAACAATTGTCCCAGAAGGCCATTATTATTTCCGCAACTAATACTAGATATATTCAAAAAGGACATCAGCATGGCTCATTTCTGGCCCGTGTGCAATGTAAGTTTACTTTCAACTTTATAGTGCTATATCAAAACCTATAGAACTTATGCCTGGTACTATTGCAGAATGACAATCTCTCCGGCATTTATAAAACAGCTGGAAGTTATTTATTAGTAATAGGCTACGGCCTGAAAAATAGTTCATTTCATTTCCCGATACCTGTGTATTACATAATTCTAACCACGACGGTTATAAACATACTAGCAGTAACAAAAATTTTACTAAAGGAAGTTGAAAATACGGCGGACCTAGTAGTATAGGCTACGAAATTCTGCTCGTATGTTTGTGTGTCTATTTAATAATACAATTCATAATTCTCAATTCAAAGTTGCAAACCACTGCTCTAGACAATGAAAGTCTAAGAAAATATGTGGATTACCACATCCTCTTAATTAAATTTGCGAAGAAAATGAGCGAAATTTACTCCGTATATTTCGCGAGTAGAGTGGTCGCCGCAACTTCAATAACGTGCATGAATATGTACATTTGCATGGAATTCAATCCATCCACAGTCATCTTCAAAACAATTATCTATACACTTCACTTGTGTATAAGCCTGTTCGTGCACTGCTACCCAGCTACTTATGTCAGTCACGAGGTGAGTCTTTTTATGTGTAGAGAGAAACAATTCAACAAGCGTTTTCAGGCGGGAGAAGTAGCTAATTCAATTGCCTGCACTAATTGGTACGATCATTCACAAAATTCAAATTGTAAAGAAACAGTGCTCCTGATGACTCAGAGATCCAACAGAATCCAGGCTCTGTCTATTAGAGGAATGGGAGAATTGAGTATGCAGACGATGACTTGGGTAAATGATAAGTGGTGTCGACAACAGTGTCACAAATTTATTACATTCTAGGTTTTCCGCATGGCAATATCCGTGATCACTATGATGCAGTCAATTCAGACAAGGAACAATTAACATCAATTTGAAGAATGTTCGTTTTGAATTAGATGACACCACCTGTAGGTAGTAATAGGTAATGAATTACACCTCATTTGTCACTATCATTAATATGGTCATGAATAATGTCGATTTTATTAAAACAAATCTTTCATTGTCTACTTGTAGCAGAACTCAACACGACACTGTAACGTCGGATGCTAGTGTCGGTTTCCAATAGGCAACTTACAATAAAAATTGTAATGCAATTATTTCCAAGTCAATAATACAAGAGCCTCAACTACACGCTTTTTGAGGGATGGTAATATCCTACATTCATTGTAATAAATAGGAAGTAGTACACGACTCAACGAGATGAGTGTAAGAACCATACACAACCACATATTGCTAAAGGGTAGAACTCTGTTCAAAGTTCAAGAATAAAGCCCTGCGTTCAACAAATAATATATTTACAAATACATACAGATTTCTGTTACTTGCAGTCGTATTAAATTAATTACACAAAATAATGGCACTAGTGTTTTTTTAAAACTCAACTAAAACTTGACAACACATGTTTTTACCTGACAAACTCGCTACTCAATTAGGACTTACGGTATCAAATCAACTGTAAAATTGACACGAAGTATCCACCGATTGAAATCAACTCAAACCTGATGAACTCACTGGCTTGATGAGCAAACGGCGGACCGCGAAACTTCAACCGTCAAGACATATTTCGAAATTCACAACAGTTAGAACGTGAGTCAAGTGTCAGAACGTTTCCACCGTGCAAGTGTAACAGCTAATCACAGAAAACAAAGACTAGAGCTAGAAGTCCGAAAAATGAGAGGAAGAGTATCGAATTTTCGTTGTTCAAGACACTTAACACCTCCCGCGCACTAAGGGACTCCATCCACTTGAATGATGCACGCTCCGCAATGGTACAAGAGAGTGGGAGCGAGTTTGGGTTGCATTACAGACTACAGGGCACTGTAGTGCCCTGCACTTGTTCAATTGGACGAAGCCCCTATGGCACGAGTACGACGTCATGCAGTAAGGTCGGAGTTCCCATTTCTGCGCGAGTCGAGTCATCGGAACGGTGCGCAACCCTCGAGCAGCTCGGGTTCGATTGATATGTCACCGAAAGAAATGAACGGTTACCGCGAGACTGAGTCCGAATCCGCTAAACTAACGCGCTGAATTTCTCATTTTTATTCGTAAAAAAATCCTAAACCGGAGACTCGAATTACCTAACTTAGAATGTAACTTACGCATCACTACTCAATTATCACATAGCGGCATTTCAAGTTCGAAATTCACTTCGAATAAAAAGAAGTAACGTTTCGCCGAGCGAATTTTGTTTCTATTGGCCGAGTGGGTGCTCGCATGTCCTCCAGCTTAAAAGTTGCCCTTTGGTATAGAGATACATAGAGAACAGAGAAAAGACGTTGATTGATTTCCATAGAGAAGATTAAGGCAAAAAAAGGTTAATGTTGTGATGACTTGGGAAGAGTAAAATTGAAATTTCACAACGAAGTACATTAACCGTTTGAGCACAGTACATACAGTAGGGGCGCTCGTCCATCATCTTTTATTATCTTTGGTGTCTGACCAATCACAGATATAACGTTATCGTCACTACCGTTTATGATTGGTCCACGGTATCATTACGAATATTTTGACTGACCAGGCACCAGAATAATTCAATATGGTGGACGAGCATCCCTACTGAATATACTGTGGTTTGAGTGTCCAGATGTTTGACATGGCTTTTTTAACCATGTTTTGTGTACGATTGTTGGACACAAGACAAGCAGAGGGTTAATACACATTTTTTTTCGAGGAGAAAACATCAAAAACATTATTTTGTAATTCATTGATATTAGATGTATAGTTGATTGTAAAATGAAGACTTCACGGTAATTATTTCTGCAATAAAGATGAGTATAATGGAATAGATAGAAATATACAGCTCAATTAACCCTCCAGTACCAACGTCGCAGTCTCAGAGACCGATCGACACTAATAATAATAATAACTCCCAGAGACGTTAGCACTGGAGGGTTGAGGAAGCTCAGCAGTTGACATAAAACTGAAACATGACTGAAAAAATTGAGTTGAATATGTTAATATGAGACGACTACGCATTACTTGACGACGAATGGGTCTCATTCAAGGGTCATATACTTGCATGGCTCAATGAGTAGATAGGCAAAATGCAATAAAGTGAGAACCGATTAAACCTAATAAAGAAAGGCAGCAAAATGCCGGTGATCTGACTCAATGGTTGGTGGTGGTGAATATTCGAGGACTAGATGGAGAAGCTTCTCGTGAAATGGAAAATTACAACTTATTCGATAAGAATCAGAACTTATCACGTGAGAGAACAACGAAACGAGTCGCAGAGAGCAACACATTATAACAGTTTCAATGGTTTAACCCCCAACAATTACGAACCGACGAAAACCGACTGGATTACCCGCGATCCGGGCAACCGGTTTGCAAAATTTTCACCTTCTGCTTTTCGGCGTTCAATCCCCCGAGAGCCGTGTGTACGACGATGGCGGGTTGGCCAGGCATGGGTGGGTGCAATTCGTGGGAAGAACCAGGAGCGAGGGTGGCTAATGCAGCCAATAAGTCGTGGTTGATCAGTGGCTCCCCCTCCGGGCGCGGTTCCCAATCTAAAGGCGGCGAGGAGGGAGGGGAGATGAGGAACTGTTTGAAAGGTTTGGGCGGTTGAAGGCTGCTGTTTTTGACGGGCGTCACGGGTTGAGCAAAGTAGCAGGTGATAACCGACTCGTTCATTTTGTACTGGTGGAGTTGGATGCGGGCGCTCGCTGCAGCCAGGGGTGTTTGGAAATTGACCCTGAGCCGTCGGAAGCTCCGCAACCACTGGAAGGTGACGTCAGGGTCGAACACGCGGAACAGGTCCTCCATCTCTTTTTTCTTGTCTGCAGGTGGACAATCGAAATATTCACTTATGTGCGCTACAGCTCGTTGTAGTTCGGACACATGATAAAGTTTGAGGTTATTTATTAGTTTTGACCATTTTACATTGAAGTTTACTTTTACATAATCAGCTGAGTGTGGATTGTTTTGCTCTCTTAGATTAGTTCAAATACGTGGGGGCGCCACCTGATGGTTGAACCACAGAATACTGTGGTTGAACATTTCACGAAGAGAACATTTTCTTGAGCATTGAGGGCCCTCAGCACAGGCTTGTTAAGCTTATATGATAAATCTGGTTAGTATCAATAAATACTGATTATTACTGATAAAACAACGTCATTTGCTACATGTGATTAACTGTTCAACTACTTTGTATGGGATATTCAATTAGAACTGCATTGTGTTCAGATATTTTCCTTCCATCAATTATTAAAGTATGTGCTCTACATAGTATCATATAGATTATTTAGAGTAATTTTCTGCACTTTTAGGTGCGTAAATAATCATTTACAATTCTAAATGAATACCCTGTATATTTAAACTGTCCAAACGTGAAATTATACAATACTAGTAATAAAATCGCTTATTTGACGACAATCGTGATCCACGAAAATTTAGTTTTGTCGTCCTTCGACATCAGCAGTTGTATGTTTGTAATAACAGTTAATTGATTACCAGCAGGAATCAATAATCTCTAGTGAAGCCTGATAAATTTAATAGAAACAAAACATACATAATCAACGAGACCACTATAACTACGATATGGAATTCCAGGCGTTTCCTAGGTTTCGCATATCAAAATCTAAGGTGTAATAAAACAATTGTTGTTTTGAAAATTTTCTCATTTCATCAGCAAAAAATGGGGCTCTTCTTATATTCAATCTGATGTAGTATAACCCTAATACTATGGCGGTCGTCATTAAGTGACCGGAATCCATAACGCAACATATTTTTCCAGTAGTTAAAAGGTTAAAATCCTTAGTGAAACCTCTCAGACAAAAAACGTAATTGTGTAGAGTATAATAAAAACAAGTGTCATAAACAGATTTGGGTCTGTCAGCTCAAACAGAATTAAACCAAATATGCAGAAATCACCCCAGAGTTTACTACTAGATAAAGGGTGTATACATTAATGTTATAAAATACTGTCTTTAAGACTAAGCACTCAAATAATCAAAAGTCGACTCACCAGCACTAGTAAAAACACTATCGTGTATATTGGTCACTATTAAAGAAGAAGGTAAATCCTCGAACTCATCGTCAGAAGTTTGGTCAGAGCAGTCTATTTCTGCCTCAGCCATCAAATTAGGATGTACATTTGGAAGACCGTCTTGATCGTTTATTATGATATCCTCGTCACTGAGTTCCCCATTACTCTCCGCCATGATTCACCAGAAACTATCTAAAAAAAACACTTCCCATCTTACACCTCACACATCTCTTTATTATTAGCAGCAAGGTTTGTTTGCCCAAGTGAAGTAGTGCAGATTTTATCAACAAATTAACGACCCAAAAACACACAGGTTCCAGAGGATTTAATTCGTTACTCACCCAATGACAGGGCTGCCGGTTATCCGAATCACTTAAATTCTGAACGTTCGGTTCAAGATTACACAATTACAGACGCAAAAGAGGTATTGTTTACCTACGATAGGAACTCGAAGACATAATTGGAAAATACATGGGGGAAGATGCACCAGAAATGTTAAATGTCAAATGTCAGCATTCAAGGTTATCACCTGAAAGTTGACGCAGGTCCACTAACTCAACGCGGTTAACCGTCATGAGTTAACCTAATTTTTGAAGTCTGTGGACGGTGTTTCCGTGAAGGTGGCGACCACGATTGAAATCCTAATGGGCGATTTGCGTTGGGAAGTTCTTCCGTATAGGGAGTTTTCGTTTGTTACGTTTTGTTTACGATTTTGACAGTTTTGACAAGTTTGACAGGTGGTAAATTGGCATTTTCTAACCTTAAATTATTCCAGCTAGTAACCGACATATTTTTGTCGTATCGTTTGAAAATAAAGATTAACATTGAAAAATGGCTGGAGTTGATATTGTTATAGAAGAAAAGAAAGATGAATCATCAGTGGATAGGCAAAAGGTAAGAAATATGTCATGTTTAATTTTGAGAAAATGTACAACCCGGATAATTTTTTTATGTTATACAGTATTTATAGGAGTAATATTAAATCAGTCGTCCAATTCCTTAGTATTATTGGATTCAAAAGTTTAGTCCCAATTTAAAATTGTATATTTCCACTTTGAAGCGTGTAGAAATAATAGGACCTTAAAAGCTTCAAGGTCCAACCAGATTTGACATGCCTTCCCTTATATTTATAGAAATTGTGCTATGTTTTTCCTATGAAAACAAACAGAACAAACTCGAATAAGCTAGAAAACCACATTATTAATATCTGATAAATATTGTATTTGTTAGGTGATTTATTAGGATTTGGATATCGTGGCCCTTAATGGTCAGAATATTTCATAACTGTTAGGGTACTCCCCAAATTAACATCACATTCACTTTTCAGGTTTGTCCCTTTCTACTGCGAGTATTCGTTTCTCCAACCGGCCACCACTACAAAATCAGCGACTACAACAAAGGCAACTCTCCACAAAACGAATTGCAAATATACACTTGGAAAGACGCCACTTTGAACGAATTAGCATTGCTGGTTAAGGATGTTAATCCGGAAGCAAGACGTAAAGGAACTAAATTCTCCTTCGCCATTGTTTCGCCGGATATAAGGCAGCCTGTGTATAGGATGAAAGAGATAGGGACGGTAACGTCTGGTCAAAAAGGAGCTGATGATTTGAAGACTTTAGCTCAAGCTCGTTTCTTTATCGGGGATTACATGGACATTTCTATCACTGCGCCTGATTCGTGGAACTCCAATCCCAGGAAGGGATACAACAATTCTTATGGGAGACCGCGTCCATATTAGATTGAAAATTTGTAATTGTGTTCGTGTCTTCTAATTTGAAATTCATTAGCAATACTGACGTAATTATGATAGGTATTTTTGCATTATGACGCTGATTATGGAACATTCTTAATCAGTGATTGTACTTCATGAAACCAATTCACTTTTTCATTCAAATATGTATGGTGTAGTTGATAGTGGGTCTACATGTTTAAATTAAAAAAAAAGTTGCATACCTAAGCAAAACGTGCATAATTTCATGTGACCTTATCCAAATGAAACAGATTGTTTTATGAGTTATGAGCATTCAAAAAATCTTGAAGTTAATTTTCCCATGTGGGTTCTCATGTTGCCACAGTGTCGTCTTCACTTTATGCTTAGGCAAACTACAAGGATCGTCTCATAAGTTACACTATTTTTTTATAGATAAATGAAAAAGCACAAAAAAAATCTACACACAACTAAGTTTTTAATTAATTGCTATTATTTTTTGTGTGCTTTTTCACTTATTTATAAAAAAAATAGCGTTCATATGAATCTACATATAGGGAATATTTCAGATTTTTTGGATCACTAGTTTGTCTAAAATTTAATCGTAAACTTCAGAATTTCGCTAGACTAAATAGAGAGCACTTTACGTTTATATGTAGAATCCGGCATAAATCAGCCTTGATCTCGCCAGAAATGGGTTCAGCACGACCCAAAGTACGTGCATATTTTTATTAGAGTCATATCTGATAATTACCAGACAAACATAATCGAATTAATTCCTAAATAGTAAAGGACTAGGAATGTTTATCACTACAAAAATTTATTAACTTATCTCACAACATTAGGTACAAAAAGTCTTAATTGCGCCTATAAATTGGCTGTCCCTTAACTTGCGGCTGCGGCGGAAGTTCCTCTTCATCGGGCAACTCTTCCTCACAAGGCATGCCAGTTTCGTAACTGAACTCCCTCCTTGTACCCTCTGGGTCGAAGTATCCGTACTTTCCTCTGACGATGCAATCAGCTCCCAAAGTTTCCTCTTTGAAAGTTCCATCCTCGCTCTCGAAGCCCCACGTTATGCTGCCGTCTTCGTTGTCCGTCCTGTACTTCCTTAAGATCTGCACTGGAGGCTTCCTGTTCCTCTGGACGTCTTCGTCCGCATATTGGGGTTTAGATTTTGGCCGGGGTGTCTGCCTAATTGGGGGTGGCGGTGGTGGTTGGGACTGCCTCACAGGCTGAATGGTCAAAAGAAAATCTTCTAATGAAGAATTGTATGGAAAATAATCCCAAAATTGCAGAAAAAATCTTCTGGGCTTTATAATAAATATTTCGATATGCATTGTATGAAATTTCTCTATGTGCATCGTATAATTTCCATCTGTATATTGTATATAATTTCCCACTGTGCATTATACATAATTTCCCTGTGCATTGTACATAATTCCCTCCTGTGCATTGTAAATAATTTCTCGTGCATTGTACATAATTTCGCTCCAAAGAATTGAAGCATAATTTCTTCCTGTGCATTGTGAATAATTTCCTGTACATTATACATAATTTCGCTCCAAGGAATTGGACAAAACTTTCCAAAAATTAGTACTGAAACTTGTAAAATTTTACCTAAAGAATTGCAAGTTTAGTACATGACAGTACATTTTATAAAAGTCGAACCTGTTGCTGCTGTCTCCTAATGGGCAAGTCTTCTTGATATTCAGTCCTCACGGCACCCGTAGGTCTGAAATTTTCCCTCACAACAGGCACAGGACTGCCCAAATCCTGCCTAACTACAGGAATAGGTCTTGGAGCGGGAGCTTGCCTGGGGGCTTCGCCCCCATTGTTCCTCTCCCTTATATTTTCCCTAAGCACGGGGACTGGACGTTCTGGCCTGAAAGCGATTTGCCTTGCAGGCTCTTCCTCCTCCTCTTGGGCAGGTTGGGCAGATTGCAAGGAGGAAATCTCCAATTTGTTGACCTCTTCGTTGAAATTGGTTATTTTGCGGGCAGGAATTGGGAAGTTGTCCTCAAAGTCCTCAATCACAGGCCTAACCTGACTCCTGGTGATCGAAGGGATGGAGTTCAAAGTTTGCCTGCGAGGTTGGTAAGGTTCCTGGATAAGCTGAGGCCTGGATCTGCCCTTGGAAGGTTGCTGGACTAAAATCGCTCCTGGGATTGAAATTCTTTGTGGGCCTTGAGCAGAGGCTTCGAGCACGACCTGAATGGCACAATCAATTTTCCAACTCTTAACCACAGAATAGATCCTCTGTGTTTTGTTTTTAAGTTTTCACGAGTTTTCCTTTAATTAACTTTTTACGTACCTTCCAGATTGAGTACTGATTATATTAACCCTTTGAGAATTTTTTTAACTGCCGGTTTTGGACATTAAGGGGTCAACCATAAACTTGTTTACCATAAACACCGAGTTAAGTATTTAAATAAAATTGGATCAGCGGTAGTTTTTCATAAATTCCGAGAAAATAAGTGAATATTTCAAGGTTTTTACGTCATATGATTTGAATTTATCGCCGGAGGTACGTCTGTAAAGATTGAGGCTTAACTCGTAAATCAAGTAATTGCATAAGCGATATGAGTGAATTGGGTCTCCCATTGAAATTCACTTTCTTTGTGACCGGCATTTCTAATTCCAGCACGTACAGGTCAATGGATACTCGACTATCTATAGAGCATTGGATACTCAAATAATTTAATTGGCTCCGTTTTGAAGAGAAGGTGTAAAAAAATCTGTTTCTAACGACTAGTCCAACAGATGTTTATGATTTCTAGACAAAGCTTGAATCGAATGGATTATAATTATTTTCTTCAAAATGAAAATTTGAAAGAACAGCTGCTTTCGGTCATTGTTAGAGAAGCACGGATTGGAAATCGATGAACATGACAATTATAGGGCAATGTGTACGAGGAAGAGAATGTTCAGTGTGGAGGGTCATAAAGTGGAAGCACCATTAGAGCAGAATGGCAAGAATGCTTAGTAAAATCAACGGCGCCGAACCACCGATACGATACAGTTATTCCATGTTGTTAACCTTGTATTAATTCTTAATTCTTGTTGCATTACTAATGGTTTTGCAGGGCGAGAAGGAGTAAAGAATTAAACCGGTTGAACGTTGAAGCAGAGCAGGCAAATAAATCACATCGCTTTAGGAGTTTAGCGAAGAAAGTGAAAATTAGACTTCACTTTCAAAACCAACGGTACCAGATTTCAGCTCTTCTGTTCATTTTACATTGTGAAGTAGATAGAAAATTTGACTCTCTCTCAAACACACAAACACATAAATATATTATCGAATTATAGAATATGTATTTCACTGTAAATCCGGAGATCACTCGGTACAGTTGTACGATGGCACGTAAAAAATTTAAAGAAATTATGAAAATATGGTTTCGAGAAAAATGAAAAATGTAAAAAAATAACGGTTTGAAATTTCGTTTTAAAGGTGTAAAAAACTTTGTTTTAAACGTGTAAAACACTTTGTGTTTAAGGTGTAAAAACTTTGTTTTGAAGGTGTAGAAAACATTCTTTTTGAGAGTACAAGTGTATGAAGAGGAAACACTCACCACCAGAAGCAGACCGAAAATCACCCACGATCTCATGGTTACTGTTTGACTTAAGTCTACCTACTGCAAACTCAGTATTGCACTTTTACATTATACCAACTAAAAGTTATCACAGTGCAATACATATTATATATCAGCCACACCCCACTTGCATACCACCGCCTAGCCCTGCCCTGGCTCTACCAACTGACCACTTTCACACTCGATGGACTATACCCGAGCCTTACATTGGACCTTATTAATAATTATGTGCCTGTGTTCTTTTCGTACTTGACATATTCCATTTCCCAGTTCTTCGAGGATAACTGACCATAGACTATTCAGAGCGCAGTATAAATTATACCTGCAGATGCTTTATATGGGATTAAATAATGTTTAAAGAGGCTACAAATAAACTGGAGAGCAGTCGACAATGATTTTGCACAATAAATTTCATCTTTAGTGAAGTAGATTAACCCTTTGCACTCCAGCTAGAGTCAAGTTCATATGTTAAATGTCGCTTCATTGATGACAACGGATTTCATCGGGTTAAATCATAGCGCACGGGATAAAATCTAGAAGACTTTGGTTAAATTCCGTTTGGTAATCCGGAAAATTTTCGTGGTATGGAATTGAAAGAGTAGGTAATGGAATTACGTGAATCTGAATTGCGAGATCCAGCACCAGAAGATCAAGCCGACTCCAAAATGAAAAATCCATCGACCGATCCACCAGCATACAAAAGTTGAGCTAAGCTCTACCAAACTTAAATCCCTGGCTCGATTCATCACGAATCAGAAGTTGCAGGGCATTCGCAACGCCGATGGACTTAATTGGAAAACTTCGGCTCGGCCCGTCGCGTCGAAATAAATCGAATGAAATTACACCCCTCATTTACCGAGGAGGTATTTTCCAAACTTTCTCCGTCGTCGGGAGTCTGAATTTCGCGCGGGTTGAGCGAAATTGAGCGAAAAAAGCGCTCGAAACTGTTCACCGTGGAGTCCATAGGAATTCCTCCGACGTTTCCGCTTTCTCCAATGTCACAGAAATCGACCTTCGAATTCTAAGCGCACATTAAAATGCACCGCTTCGGTTTCAAGAACATCTCGGCGTGCAATTGCGAAATGAAATGTACGCCTCGGCTTGATTAAGTCGGGTGGGACTGGGATGAAATGGAAGCTGGGAAATCGGCTTTAATTTGAGAAAATTTCGGACGTTTGGGAAATTTCGACCGACTTGTGCGGTTGGTACATGATTGCAAAATTGACAAGATGTGGACGCAGATGAGAGGAAGTAAACTCAGATCAAAAGGTGCGAAAATGGATCACAGGAAGTAAAAACAGATCATAGGAAGTGTAACCAGATCACAGAAGAGAATACAGATTAGTTGTTTTAAATGGTAGGTATATTGCGTAATTGGGAGGAAAAGCGCAAAATTCCTGGACGTCTGTGGAAATTGATGGACGAGGCTTAGCCGAGTAAAGAAACTAGAGTAGTCCGGAATGTGTTTTTCCTATGAAGTGTCATGCTATTTTGCCATCGATCATCAAAGGAAAATTCCCTGTAGTTCTGAATGAAATATTGAGTTTTTTAAGCATAAATAAAATTCAGACAGTTTAAATGTCCATAATATTGGTAACTAATAATACAATAGATAAGTCCTTGTCTCTAAGCAACTATGACTTGACAGTCATGTAAATTGTCATATTTTACATACTGTCGAACTTAACGTGCCTAAATTTGATGGACCAGAAAAGCCTACTCTTCAAGATCAGCAGAAAAATTAAATTTGTGCCTGGTAAGTACGATCATAATGCTTTGATCTATGCAACCATTTCGCTTTCCAAGGTGTTATTCCTGCCTAAGTATAACAAATGTTCGCAACTGATGGAAAATTACAAATTAATTTGATCGCAGTCTTTGATTTATTATATTCCACAGGGTAAACTAGAGACCCCATACATAACATAGAATCTCTTGATGCACGCGTCAAAGAATGGCCAGAAAGATGATTTACACACAAGGATATCACGATAATTCAGCGAATTCATCGATATAAATGTGATAGGTAGTCCTGAACAATAGTTGATTTTGCGAAGATAACGATCCGCCTGTTTGTGGGATTGTGGCGAAGATAAACCACCACACGAAAACGTGATTCTAAATATGCATGTAGCGCCTAAAAAAACAATACGAATCCTCAATCCTAACAGCAAGAAAATCCGTTTATTTTCTCGCTTCCATCCAGAACAATTCGTAGAGGGACAGTTCTAATGACTTTTGATGAATATTGTGTAATTTCTCCTTAGGGCGAAACTCGCGTTTTAAGCGGTAAACGTCGATCCATAATGAGTGTTATGGTTATCATTATTTCGCGCGAGAAAAGCAACAAGACGTCACTAATTTTCCGCATAGAGCGTGCAAAACATTCCAACAACTCCGTGTAATAAAGGTTGAACGTCATTAAATTGATAATTGATTCGTTTATGTGCGAGCGGAAGGAAGTCGACACAGCAAAAGGTAATGGGAATCACAACAATTTGATGCGGTTGAGAAAGAAATTGAACCTTCGCTTTTTCGGATTAATTTCGAAACTTTAGGCCCGCGGATTTCCTAACGCCTTATCGAGAATCTGCCCAATTAAATTTCAATTGGCCTCGGGCCGCGGTGCTCGGGCGAAATTCTGATGCACTTTTATAATCTCCAGGCGATCGGAAAGTGCCAATGCGTGCAATATTCCGTCGAAGGACAGATGAGGAGAGATGGGCATCTGAATGATAAAGCAGGGCTGTCTCATCAACGGAGCCAATTATTTAGATATTATCCGATATTGAAATTTATCGGAGTCCTATATTCCGCAAATAAAGTCGTCCTAATTGAAAAATATAATTGCAGCTTGTTAAGTTTATTAGCAATTACCTGTCAAAGACCAGCGACGTCCTTGCGCTTTGTTTGATCGTAACGGCCGGAGGGGAAATCCAGTTTTCCGTGTGAAAAGCAGCTATGTGGATGCGAAAAATCGGCCTTGGCTGCCGTTTTATTGGGAACGATGGAAACGAGATGCGGGAAATTGAGCGAATTGGGAATTAGGCTTCGATTTGTGTATTAGGCTTCGCTGAGAGGGAAACCGCGAGATTTCAACTGAAAAATAACGTTTGGTGTTGGGTTTCGTGAAACGCACGTCACCCGATTCAATTTATGGAACCCGATCGCCAATTTGTATCGAACACTGGATGGCGAAGAATGGTGAGTTGGCAGTTGTGGCGATGTTGCTATTGTACAATAAGGCCGGTGACAACGGTGAGGGTTGAGAAAATGCGTGTTCGCCGCAAGTGGAGGTCGCAATATGAAGAAGCAGCAGGAAAAGCGAACCGACTACGAATATTGTCCCATTGTTGCAACGGTCGAGGATGCGCCGCCACCACCAATCGACGGGGATCAGGGTGAGTTGAAAATCCTACAAGACTTTCAGTTTCGATTGGAAAAAGACCCGCTTTTATTTTGGGTCATAGATGATATTTCCATGTCGTTCAAGGATGAAATTATCCAATCGATCTTCAAACATAACAAGATTAATCTAGGAATTATTTCTATTAAACGCATGTAAAAAGCTCTTGACTTATCAAAGAGATAAGCTCGTACCTATCTGCTGAATGAATCAAATGACAACCACTTTTAATCTTAGAGAACTATACAATCCGAATAAAACGTTTCATTTTAGAATGCGACGTTAATTGTCGTCGTGAATCTCATTTCATGTCCGAGACCCACATTTTATCGCAGATAAACGCGTTTAAATTGACGGTATCACGACTAAATTAAAGGAACCGCGTTTAAGTTAATAGAACAACGTTTAAATTCAAAGAATCGCGTTAAACTAAAACAAAATTGGTTGAAATTTAAAGAATTGCGTTAAACTAGAAAAAACTGGTTCAAACGTAAAGACCACGTTTTGTCATCAAAGAATATTATCTGTTATCATCATGATTTTCGGACGCTGAACCTTTTCGTTCTATCGTCGATCATTTTTCTGGAACCTTGCAAGTATTATAATTCTGTTCGCCGAACAGAAGACGGCAATTCCTTCCGCCGGAGGTCTTTGCAACACGAACAGTTCCGATTAATATTGTGGCTACATTGTGCGGTGTGAAATGAGCGGGAGGATATAAACGCGTATATACGGTAGTGCACCGCGGCTGTGTATGTAAACGGCGCGATTTTAAATTGCCGAGCAGTTGTCGGAGCGACAACAGTCAAGACCTGCCATCCCTGTAATTGCCGGTAACTCCTTTCAAGAGACCACTTCCGATGACATCCTAGGGATAATGTGACGGGCGGGCGATTGTTTAAGTTCCTATTAAATCGCGACGACGCGACAGTTGATTTATCACCAAGAACGGACGCAGTAAGTGCATCACCTACATTTTTAAATTGACCATTAGAATTAACCACGAATGTTTTTAATTAAACCACGAAACGAATTTGAAAAGAACCTATCGTATTTATAGCGCTGCACGTTTTTATCTATGGTAATTCAGGTGGGGAATAATCATTTTCTAAATATATGCAGCGATAAGGAAAATTTCGCCAAGAAATTCTTCAGAAAGATAAATATTCTAATTACGCGCGTGTGATGTAGTTGGAAATTTGGAAAAAAAACGGGTAAAAATACCGAAAATGCTAATATTATACTTAAATATTGTTTAAATATTTTGTTATCTAAATACATTTTCGCAGGCAATTCGCGTTTCAAGGTACGGTCATGGAAATTTGACAAAAACAAGGTTGTTGAAATTGTGGAAACACAAAAGGATTCGGAAATTCGGCATTCGTCGAATATTATCGCAATAATACCACATAATAATCGTAACATCACAACCAGTCCACCATGAAGAAAAACAGTCCTTGAATTAAGTACCTGCATATGCATCTGCAAAATCAATTTCCCCCAACTAAATTAATTTACCCCGAAGTCCAGTTAAATAGTAGCAGTGTTCCATAAATTGAAGTCCGTTTCACACCTAGGGCTTTACCTAATTGGCTTGCAAAACTACGCCGAATGCACTTTCATCAAGTAAACCTGCATCGTTATAAAATTACGCCAGTGATGGATGAATCCCCCCATGCGACAAGCGAACTCTTATGTAATAACGAATTTACAGTCGTTTTTCCACCTGTTTTACTCACTTTCTTTGGCTTCTCAAACGCCCAAGGCTTCAAATTCTCAACCGAGATAACGGACCGTTTAAAATAATACAAAGTACCTCCCAAGTAAGCTCGACCTGTTTATCTACAAGCTTCGAAACTCAACGTAATTATTCCATCCAAAAGTTATTAAAACAGCGTTATTTCCGAACGATAATGAAACGCAACCTTAGAGAGGCAATGACACCGCGTCACCTTGATTTGTGCCACGGCCAACAGAAAAATCCGTTCCTGCACAGATTCAGGTCACTCATAAATCATTTTTGTGTCTTTTGTGCCTAAAAATAGGTCAATAGTTTCGGGTAAACGTTGTCGAAATGAAGTTTCCACTTCAAGGGACACTCAGCCAGAGCTTGTCGTAATCGAGGAGTTGCGGAACCGATGAAACATTGTATACTACACCCTGCAATTTCATAAATTCGTGAACTGGGAGAATTTCGAGCCAAATATTGCAAGATCGGCGAAAATTAGTTGTTACGCATAAACCCAACGAACCATTTTACAAATTGAACTATACCACAGACTAGGCTAGGCTACAATTTTTGGTATCGTATCGAATTTTTCAGTTCATGTTACATTGTATTTTCCATATGATACCTACAAGAAAATGCTTACTACACCTTTAGGGAATAGAAGTAGGAAGTTCCAATCTAAATTTAAAGTTAATCCGAGAAAAGTAACAAATACCGCGAATAAAAGATCAAAAAATCCCTAGAGAAGCAAAATTTCCAACGGAAATCAATTAAAATTTGACCAGAAAAGAGAAAATCCCCCGCAAAAAGCGCGATTGCGAATTAGTTCAACGACTCTGTCGATGCGAATGGTCATGGGAAAACAACGGGCTCTTTCAAAAGCGCCAATTACACCTTACTAATTACGCTTTCTACGTTACAGAAACCCGCGGATTTCGCCAATAACGGAAGACTCAATTTGCATAATGCAACTCAAAAAATTGTTACCCAACTCCCAACTGAAAACTTCTATTGAAAACGTACCTAACCGACGAGACGTGCAATTTTTCCGCGCGATCGGTGCAATTAGTCGGTTCTGAAATTGCAGTTTGCATATCAATTTCCTCGATTATGAAGCTGCTTGGGAAAATGATCGCCCTTTCGTGTTTACTCCATGAATATTCACGACGAACGGTTTGTTGGTTGGAAGACTGCAATAATTTTCTCCAGACTTGTTATTCAACTCCGAACGGAATCATTCTCATTTTTCCTTTCTCCGTTTGTAAACAAATTGAAGAAGTTGTGCTAAACCTAGTTGAATCGAAGATTTTACCACCATTTGCAAAGATAGTTTTTGTGAAACGTAATTTTGTATTCTACTCTAATGCTGTGATTTTCAGACTAAATTTGAACAAAATTATAGCCGAAAGGTTTCGCAAACCAAAACTAATTATGCAAATTGATAGCCCGCAGTTTAAAATTAGCCTTTGGTTCTAAAAGACGGTGAAAACAAAACTAGTAAACTCGTTTTCTGCTGTTTTCGCGCATCAAATTTTCAACTTCAAAGGGGATCACGTGAATCGCAGTGAGTTTTCTTTCAAAGTCCATCCGAAAAAGAGGATATTTATTACCTTCTTAGTTCCATGCGAATAGTGGGAAATTTTCCCATAGACGTAATGCATGTATGTATGTAATGTATAATGGAATGTAAGGGCTAATATTCGTAGACACAATTTATTTACATTGCATGAAAAAGTAATTCGTTCATGGGAGAGACACTTTGAATCCTGAAAGAAAATACACGTTATTAATAATATCTACACATATTTATTTATAACTTACTTGTTGTAAGAAAACTCCAATCGATCCTCGATTTCTGGTAAAATGTTTAGAACTGGCACTTTTGAAAAAATCAACTCATTATATTGACGAAAATAACCATTCTTCTCACATCCACAATTTCCATCCTTTTTAAACCATCTTCAAATTAATCGTTGTCATTTTAAAATTTAATTTTTTTGACATGTCACCTTAAATCTAGAGCTTAGTAAAGAGCCCCTTAAAATTAAGTGAGGTTTAAATTTTAATTGTTTTACACGGAGCCATAAAGCAAGGCTTTGTTAAGGAATTGTAAATTTGACAGCCTCGCGTTGCCAATGCATTTTTGAAAACAATTAAACGGTCGCAATATCAAGTAAAAATAGAGAGCCGCTTGGGCAATTTTCACAAATACTTTTAATGAAAACTTCATCTAGCCAGGGAAAAGCGTAGCTTAAAACTCAAACCGGCGAAAATGAAGGTTTAAATTTAACGGATATTTTACTCTAAAAACTTCCCTTAAGGGGGGAATATAGTAGTGACAAAACGCCACAATAATGCACTCTGTTTGCTCCCATCCCATTCATTTAATTGCTGGTCGATTTAATTCATTCCAAGTTTCGTGGGAAGGTAATAGTCTTACCGTGGTTGGTACAAGCCCCTTTTTTCAGTTATAAGAAAATAACAATCGTAAAATAGCCTGGAAAAAACCCCAAAAATTGGACAATTTCAGCTCTTTCTGTGCAAGCAGAATATTATTTTTGAATCAAAATCGCCATGTACCACTTTGAATGATCCTTTCCTTCAGCGATTACCGCAAACCGCATTGAATTTAACTAAT
>JAUIMY010000245.1:0-53824 GCA_033557855.1 Hydrochus callosus | reverse complement strand
TAAATTTCTTAAAACAATGGAAACAGTTTAGATTAGGTGCATTGGTTTGTAGATTTAGACTCAAAATGTTATTTAATGATTGTGGGAATTACATAGGTTCTCTTCCCATCCAATGCAAAAATCAACCGATTTTCTTCAGTTTGGGAAATAACATAAACCGACGTAAACGCATGTAGCAACATTTTTGAATTTTTGCCTAGGGCAAAACACCTAGAAACGGCTCTGGAAAGGAACAGGATGAAGAAGAAAAGGAATATCGTAGATGTGTAGACACGCAAGTAAATTTACAGATTGATGTTTTTTAGCCAAGACCTTGCCAAATCACTGAAGCGGTGAACCTTGACATTCCGTCAAAATCAATACGATATTTATTCAGAGATCGACCACGAACAACAGATCATGCGTTTTTTTGCCAACCTGTTTGAATTTGCATAATTAAGTGCGTTGCCTTAAAAGAAAATCCGGATATAACTCACCTACAGAAAAAATTGCCATTATGAGGAACGTGGATGCGAAGTAAGGTATCACAGCTCTTGTATTCTTTTCTAATTCGTGGTCTAACGTTCTCGATGCGAATCTTGCGATTCTGATATGCTTGAACAACCCTTTATCTTGTGCTTCTCCCACAGTGTCTAGAAAGACGTCTTCCCAAGCGGCTCCCCTATTTTATAAACATTAAAATTTGTTATTCGATTTTTTTAAATATTGATTAAACTATTTTCGTTCAATTATTTGAAGAACATATTTGCAAATTATTATTATAGGAAGTAGTTTAGAATTTTTCTATACAGAAAGATATTTTTTCTTTTTCAATTCGATAAATAATTTGTTCAGAAAACAAAATTTCCAAAAATATCCAAATGATGAAAATCGATTTAAATATTATGTAATGAGTATTTGGGGATAATATGAATGAATATGATTGAAAAAATATATAGCAATTGTCTACATAATGTTACTTACTTTCCATCCAAACGTTTTGTATCAGCATTGGTGAAGTAAACCAATTGAACTGAAGGAACACTGATGATAAAGTTGTCGTCGCTGACTACAGTGCCTCCGAAGAAAACTGGGAAAGCATGTGCGTCCCAAGTTTCCGGATTTATCATGAGAGGAAACGTTAGATTGAGTTCTCCAGTCTCAACCTTGGGAATAACAAGGAAAATATGACAAATGCAATATACTCCCATAAAGCCTAATATAAAATATGATATAATAATCATGAAATAATAATAATAAAATATGCTATAATTAAAAAAATAGTTTCGAACAGCATAATAAGATACGGACAACAGAAGCAAGAATGTGTCGAATTGTGTTGAATTTTTTCCGATTTTCAACCAATTTTTTCTTTCTCCCAACAAGAACAAAACGATCGCGAATTCCATTATCAACCACACTTCGATTGTTCACCAAAGTGTGTTAAAACTGAACGCGGTGAAAGTGGAACGTTGCACGCCGACAAGAAAGAACGGCCTAAGCAGACGTAGATACGACGTAAATTCCACATGCAACTAGAACCTATGACATCACGGCTGTGGGTATGGTACCCTTTGGTGCGATGTCGTACCTGATCCAAAATGTAATCCAAATTGAGGATGTCGTTCTGAAAGCAAGACGTCATCCACTTGGCGCAAATGTCTTCGTAAGTGAAATATTCGTCTTCGTATCGGACGGTCGTGTTTCGGATTATCCCATCGAGCAACCTGAGCTCCTTCCACACTTCCATCCTCAAGATGTTCTTGTTTCCATCTTTGGACGTGACGATCACTCGACCGAATCGACCTGCAAGTTGATACAGTCATTGTACCTACGCCAATGACTAAAGCCTGTGCTGATTAAATACAATACTCACTCAATGCCTAGAATTAGAAATATTTACGGAATGAGTGGGTGCTACTTTAGTTCGTGGTGATTAGGAATTAGGAAAAGTCGTACTAATGAAATTTTTCTCTTCATGAAGGAAATGATAATTGCTACTTCGATAGTATTACCAAGGAGGATGAAATATATAAATTTTTCCACAGAAATTCCGGTGTTTAAAAATTATTAACGTATTCAACCTAATCAAATGATTTTATGAATAATTGTAATCGGAGAATGATCTAATCAACGCCTACCAATTCTGGATAAATGGATGACGTGATCATATAAACGACGGAGTTCCTACATATCTGAAACATTAGCTACGAAAATGCACAAACTCTTATTTTGACACAAAACTGATTAATGTTGCTTTGGTTAAAATAAGACTTGTTTCAGTCTCTTATCAATTTCCCATAACAATAACAATTGGTCTGGAGTTAGGAGCTGTATACATGGAATTCGAATCGTTTATCGGACGCTTATCAATCTGGAATGCGGAAATATTCCAGCAACATGCATGCACCCACAAAAATAACAATGAAGGTCCTAAACATCCTGCGTATCAGTAAAATAATATTGTTTTGTACGAAGGTACAATATTAAATATTACATTAAAAATTAAATATTAAATGAATAGATCAAGAGAAAACTGAAAAGCTTGATTTGATTCAATTCTCTGTCCGAACGTTCAAATTTAGAAATGTTCAACCTTTCCTGCAAACTCCACATTAAAGTGCTCCTTATTGAATAAGTACGTTCATGGTGTAAATAAAACGTAATGGCCCATCATCACGATGTATTCGAGAATTTATTCTCGTCATGAATAACGATCATAAGCACTAGTGCGAGAGCGGAGTGCAAGTATTCTCTCTGATGGGGACTGATAGACCCCAGGCAATTTGCGATGACGTTTGCTGGTGGTTAGAGGAAGACTTGGACATGTAACCACGCGAAAGAGAAAGTAAAAGTAAATGATCTTAGTACGACCGGACCTGCCGTAACATTGGGTAACACGAGCGTTCGCCTTTTCCGCATATAAGCCAATTATTCCGTCGTGGAAATGAGGAGGAACGCTTCTTGTTCATGAATAGGCACCTATGCACACAACAAATCACAGGTTAACCGTGTGGAAAAAATGTACTGCAGATGGAAGTTTTCGACTAGGACTAAATTATGAATTTGGGTCCGCACGTGTTATACAGTGATGTTGAGAATCTGGTCAAAGGAACAACAATATGGTCAAAGTAACGACAATCTGGTCAAAGTAACACCCGTCTTGTTTCCGGTTGTGTGAATTTGGGTCTTCCATAAAAATGCAGGATTAACCTACTATAACGGATACGAGTTCCCCAAAATACGTAAAACGCACGATGGAACGATATCCACGATTAGACTATGCGAGCGAGAAATTTTGTGAGAGTTGCCGATCAATTTACGTAATGGTTGTTTTGTCGATTGCCGCGTTTGTCTCGTGACCTACAATACACTTCCTACTTTTGATATCGCCCATTGAATTTTTCTCCTTCGAGATGTATTCCCATGGTCTTGATTCACCCAGAGCGAGGTCACGTTTTTAATTGGCGCCAGTTTTCACCTGGCGTTTTGGGTCTAGCCTGTTTTCTTTCGCGCTGAATTTTTACATCCACACCGACTGACTTCTTCGTTCGGCCATTTAATCCAATTACGAAAACGAAAAGGCGTAACGAAACTGCGACAAGTTTTATTGTGGAAAGGTGAGTGGAATACAATTGCTCTTGAAGGAAATTACTTCATTGTTTCAGGGGACTGTCGTGTGCATTTTTCCGACCTTGATTTTTAAATCAAGGACTTTCCGAGAAGGGTATTAAACGTTTTACGAGGCTTATAAAAATATTGAGCGAAACCATAGACCAGGGTACAACAATTTTACGACAGAGGCGAAACGGAAATTGCTCAATCGTCGCATTTTAGGACACTAGGAGAATGGGAAATTTGCCGAGAGTTTCTAAGAACCCTATATTATTCCTATTTATGCTTTGAATGTAACTCACCAGCTCTCGTTATCCTTGCAACGTTGAATCGACTAGAATAGTTGACTTTAAAGTATTGTTCAGCCACTGCTCTCTCAATTTTTCCCTCGCCATTCACGGGGCTGAAGAGGTATTCCGGGTCGATGTTGTACTTGATTCTTTGGTAACCCGTTACGAAAAATAGACTGAGCAGAATTGGTATGACGATGAAGTATCCAGGACGCTTCCCTATGCAAAGACCCAACTTGAAGAAGGCTTTGTTCAGGAGATCGTCCACACATTTCAAACCCATGGCTGGAAGAAAGTGAGGGGATTCGGTACAATGCCTGCTTTAAAATGAGAGAAAAACACCCACATTTGTAACACCTATTTACCGTCTGAAAACAATTTAATCTGGAATGAGTAATGGATCAGTAATGGAACATTCCTAACTTAATTTTCTGGGAAATACTCTGACTTAAAACCTAAGAGCTTCTGGTATTTTATCAAAAAGTTGAAAAAGCTCTTTACAGAAGTTCAACGCCCAAAAATTCGTTTATATTTTCTTTGAGTGCTTGATTCCGTTTGTCTTCCGGCGATTATTCTGAATGGACGTTAACTTTTAATTATATCGATTACGTGGAAAACCATTTTGTGAAAAACGGTGCAGTGTAAAATGTAAAATCCAAACATAACACCTGTAACTTTCATGCAACGCCAACAGCCGAATCACCGTCGAGCATGGTCACAGTTATGCACCGAAAAATCGCAATATTTATTGTGATTGTTTGCTTTTCCCACTGTTACAGTGGAAAGATTATTGGACTGAAGTAATTCACAAACTCCTCCAGTGAAAGTGCATACAGCAACCTCATCTGACGTCACATCGGATTTTCCACGAACATAACGTTACTTTTGCAATTTATATGAGTTCGACGACTTTGTCCATTATGCAACCCGAAAAGCTAACAGGTCGATTGAGAAGTAGTAAAAATGGTCTGCTCAATCAGACACGGTTCAATCAACCACCCGGTTTCTCCATTCAACGGCAGCGTTAAGTAGGCTAAAAGGTGGAAAAGTGGAATACGGAATTTACGTTTATGGGGAATGATACGCAGACAGATGTCTGACGGATTGTACTGTTGAAGGAGGCACATGGTTTACGAGTATTCCAATTATGCTGAAGTGTAACCGTAACATAGAGGAATGATCTCCAAGGAATCACTCACGAATGCAACAGGGAATTTTTACAATAGTCTTGTTCCACCAACAGTCACGGATTAGTTTCCTACGTTAGGATTGTGCGCAGTGACTTTTTTGGGGCTTGTTTTACGTAACTGCGCACAATCAGGATTCTTCAAATTGATTCCTGACCGTTCTTAGAACAAGGTTATTTTAAAATTTTCAAATTGAAATGAACATTTTTCTTCTAGGAAGTATTAATGTCGTTCAGTTACGAGAAAAAATGTTAAAACAAATACAATGTTTATGTTCAACAAAGATAAAAACATAAAACCATGGACTTTGAAGACAAACATTTGAGATGGATAGTCCAGTTAAATTGCAAAAACAAGATACGATTCAAGATCACATTATGTAGAATCTCTTGGCTCATGGCAACGGGCCATCAAAAATTAAAGGACATCCAAAGTGAAATGCTAGACGAAAAGTGCTAGCGACGAATAATTTCCATAAAGGAAGTGTTAAATTTGGACCTTCCTACTCGACCACTGCCAAAGCCAATTCGTCAAAGTTCATTCATCTCTTTACTGCCCATGTAGGAAGAAGTGATGTGTTTTATGAAGAGAGAGCTGAAGGTTCTGGCACTTGAAAATTTAACGGTTGTAAGACCTACACATTTTTCGTATGTGTCTTACACATTTTTCTTATGCGCCTTACACATTTTTCGTATAAAATATACTTACGACAATTCGCGTGGCTTTCCCCACGGAATTGATATAAAAATCTGCTCGACAAACATCGAATTCATATTCCGCTATCAATTGAGCGCGTTACGGCACTTAATTGCGATTATACGTAAACCTGGATAATTAGAAAGGAACGCTTGGAACTAGAGTTTACGCTCACGATTTATCTAGTTACTGTTAAGTGCTGTTTTTCTTTTATTTACACCAGCGTGTGGGCCTGCTCAAGGGAATTTAGAATGTAAGATCGACAAGTGTGTCCTAAAGAGTGTTGTTCATTCGCTACTCGTGATGTTAAAAATTACATGTCATTTAATTTTTCTGTACCATCTGCTGTTTATATCCAGAAATTAGATTATGTTTCACAATAATCGACGACAGATGCATAATTTTGTAGAAAAAAAACCGTAGGTACTGTTACCTACACACAGCCGTTATTACACTCCTCAACACAAACTGTAGGATTTTATATAATGAGGATTTTATTTATTCTTGACGACCTTCTTTAAAGTTTCCAGCTTATTAATTCATGACTACGTTTCTCGTATCACACCCCAGTCTTGTTATTGAAAGTATTGTTGTATAGCAGAATGGTTCAATGTTCAATAAAAACAAAATCGACTAGCAACGATTAAAAATTTGCGTTATCGTCAATTCCCATGTTCTTGAATCAAAATCTTTATTTCGAAGTTCAATCCCCGATTATCAGCATTGGACAATTTGCTCGCTACGTTAGTGAGAGGTGCCCATTGTTCTTTACGCCCGTACAAGAAGCATTGCAAGCGAGAGCCTTCGACTGTATCTAATGCCCGACGCATTTATCAGCATTCGATCTAACGCTTCGAACTCCCACAATGTCCGATTAATTACAGCGGCTGCCGTTTATTTTTCCTCCTGGTGACCTTTGCCAGCACATTTATGGTTTAATTAATTCTTCCTCAATCCAACCGTAAGCAGGAACCAATCGACTAGAAATCTACTAAAGTGTGCTAGAGTGCTAGTTACAACAGCACCTACTTACTGAATTATCGTTTCCCAACCTTTATACTCTTGTGGAACCCTTGAATTAACATCCGTGTTCTAAGGCCGAGGAAACCCTTACGTGCGTTTAACCGCAGCGGTTGGCCGCAATGCTTGCGCATCCTCGGGCAAATTATTATTTTGCGCATCCTCATTTAGGGCTGTAGTGGGAAGAAGATGCACGGAATCCTTACATTTCTCTTCTTACAACAATGATAAATGATTCATTCATTCATTCATTAGTGGAAACACAGTGTGCTGGGTAGGGGTGTATCCTCGGTCCCGATTCAACACAAATAATAACAAAATTTCATGTAGAAGCACAAGCGATACTTTTATTTTCCTTAGAAACATTTTTCGACTGGTTACGATCCGTTCACTGAAAAAAATCTGCGTATTAGTTATCCCAAAGAGCTCCGTATTTAGGACCCAAATTTACTATGAAAATGTATCAAATTTCCCAAAAACGCGATAAAAAAATATTTATTTAAAAAACAAAAACACATACAATGTTATTGTTTTGCCTTGCACTTCTCACACTTCGTGTTATACAGGAAGATACGGTTTGTTTTACATTTCGCATCGGAATATCCTATAGTGCATTTGAATAAATTATTGAAACAATTAGCGACAATTCCACTGGTTACTTTCGTTATCTCCGCTTTTATGTCCATCCTTACTTAACAAATAATGACCAGGAGAATTTATTTTTCGACACTTTTATTGAATTTTTTACTAAGTATATTTTGCGTTACAATTCTAGACACGTAGACGTCTACGACGCGACGTCTCATTCGATTAATCTCCTATCCAGTTTTTTTCATAGGAAATGTCTTTCGCAATGAACTTTTTTCGAAGTTCTCCGTACGCCTATCTGGGTTAATTCGCTTGAGCAACTCATTGCACTGGCAAATTTGGTGCAATTAGTGGTCTGCTAGCAGAGAAAAAATAGCCGATTTCTTCCATCCGAGTTTAACGAATGTTTGCAACGGCCCTGCCTATCTATTACAATAACGATGTGCCTTGCGTGAACCGAACCCAATTATGAACGGTGATGCAAGTAAGGCCGGACATCTGCAATACGAAGAGCATCAACAAAGTTTACCGGCTTCAGAAGTGCATTACGAAAATCCACTGGAATGGCTACCGCGCATAATGATCATCTGTGTACACATACGTTGTTGGGCGATCATTCATGAATAACCTGGGAATTTTGTCATCGCGTATTTAAAATTAAAGTTGGGTTTTCAAGAGCAAGGGTTAGTTTAAGAAAAATAATTGAATTAAAAATTATGGTTGTAAAAGTTTCGCCTTGAATTAGTGCGGTCGCCTTACAATCGATTAATTAGTTTTCCTCTTAATTGTTGCTAAGGTTGGGAAAAGACAAGGTGACTGGAGGTGGCGAAACCGTTTTCTTAGGGATTATATGAATAAATAACGAGTGTTCAGAAATTAGGATTGTTTGGGAATGTTAGCCATCGTAAACGATCGTTAACAATGTGTTTAATGGGGGAAATTGAGGAATTTTCCCAAAGTGTTGAGCAATTATCAATGAACTACCGATGGGGAAACGTGCCAAATTATGCCATATTTGCTTATGCTAAATAACAATATTGCTTTCAACGTGCAAGCGCATATCGTCTGTTGAATTTTAAGCAGGTGGTGATGAACCACCATCTTGAATTTGCGCCGCCATTAGTGTTGGGAGTTTATTCTTGAGTATCTTTTTCGATAAGTTCTGGGATTCTTAGGTACTTTTTTAATCATTTCTCGGATTAGAATTGAATTAGATTAAAATTGCGGAGTGTGGGATTTTTGTACGAGTATCCAAGAAGAGGGTCTAGAATCAGCGGAAGCCTTCAATAATCCCGTACAGTCACCATTTATTCGCGGGCAACCGCAGTTTAAATTGCTTAATGCGATACAACTGATTGACCCCTTCGTTCATGGAAATGGAACTCCAGCGTTTATTTACCCAGACGTTCATCGCCACACCGCACACTCACTTTTGGAATGGCCATTCCTTTAAAAAATGGGCATCGTTCGAGAAATATGTTGAAAAATGGGAATGTGGGAAAGAATGGAGAAAAACAGCTCACGAGTGCTTTTTTAATTTTCCTTCGATTGAATGAGAAATCTCGATAAGCGATTGGGATAAGCAGAAAATGATATTTTCGGAGGTGCGTTCAAATCTTAGAACAGGATATAAAAACTGTTGGAGAGTATAACGAATATTGAAATTGAAAAAAGCATTCGATGTTTAGGAATTCATATGTTTCTTCACGCCTTGGAAAGTGTGCCGTTTTCTTCGGTCTTCCCCCACAGCTTTCTCAGTGATTTACCGTGTTCGCGTGCTGGAAGATCGCATGCAAAAGGAAGGAAAAATATCCCGACTCTAATAGCCGAAGAAAGGCCGAGCTTATTGCATTTTTGGGCACAAGGTGACTCCTGGTTCTTCGCTAGTAGCGAGGCTAATGATGCGAATGACGCTTTCCAATTAATTGAGTTGCTGTCAATCAGAGCAATCGACAAACCGATTGTGAATTGCGAGAATATGTGTGGATAAAAAGATGTCTTCAAAATGAAGTTTTTATACTCTTCAAAACAAAGTTTTAAAAGATTATATATTTTTTTAAATTTAGCTATTAACCATTAAAAAAAAATAGATAATGAAAAAGTAGGTGCTGTCGCAACGTAGCCTTCGCCGTTTAGAAAAATCGAGACATGCAACTTCTAAACCGACCATAAACTCATTGAAATTGGTAACCTATTAGTTTATTTCTGGAGTCTGTAAAAGCACAGCCTGAAGCCCAATCCTCGAAACGACCAAACAGTTGTCGTAAAACACTGTCCTGTAATTGTCAATTAAAAATGCGCACAAGGTATTCTGGTTAGTGGTTGGACAGGACAAACTGTACCCATAGATTAGAGCTTTTAGTTTTCCTCGGCAGCTGCATGGCTGTCGTTCGGTGTCTTTCGCAAATGTCCACTAATTTCCATTCTGGACTATTTCCGAAAAAAAAGTTGCATAAGAAAGAAAGTTGGAGAATTTCTTCGTGCTCTACCATTATCTCTGTTATTGGGTTACATCAGCAATTGGCGCAAATTTTATGTTGTATTTGGGTACTTGGTGAACGTAAAAAGTAAAAGTCGCTCGGACTCGGGCGCGTATTAAAATGATTTACCTGAGGTACAGAGATTTGAATATCCAAAGTTGAAGTTGAAGGTACTGGAAAGAGGACGCCACTTCCACTTTATCGCGACATTTCGTCGGACAGCGGCGATTACTTTATCAAGAGAGATTCGGGCATATTTTGCTCTTCTAAAGCTTTGTTGACGGAGCACAAACGAAAATGCTGGCGAGGCGCGAGATTGATAATTCACTGATAGTAGACTGATTTCTTTCTCATTCAACTCTATTAGCACAATTTGTCGTCTAGTATAATTTAAAATTTCTTATTCTTGATGAATTTTCACCTATCTCGATGGACGAATGTGCTAAATATTATTGTCCAATTGGAAACTTTTTTCAAACATCTTCTCAATCACCATCAAAATTTTTATCGCACCAAATAATTTATTTTGTGCCACCAATTAAATTGTTTCTAATTTTCAACAAATAATCCAAATGACAACGTTGTTGCGAAAAATTGGCACTCTCATCGACACGAAATTACACAACACGACTATCCTTCGCGATTATGCTCCAGGAGCTGGTCCGCGATTAAACTTCCGCGTGTCTTTCACCAAAGGTTGGCGAGAGTGCTCAACGCGCCGTCGAAGAAATGAAACTGAGGCCACTCGGGCCAGCAAGCGCCGATAAGCCCCACGTTGTGTCGGTCTTGTGGGACTGACGGGGACCTCCTTGTGCTAGAAGCACGATGGAACTGTGCTAGAAGTGTCTGGCAGGCTATCAGGACGATGTGGGCACTCTGCCTATTTGGTAACATTGTTTCGATTGGTGCGACATTTCGGCTGTTTCGGTCAGGGAATTCGCACGTGGTACGATTATTTCTGGAAGCGCACTTAAAAATACACGAGGAAGAGTCCACAGAAAAGGAAAGTTTACTTCGGCGGGTGGTTTCTGAACTGCAAGCGTTGAACGACCTACGGCCTAAATACTATCTTTGGCTGAGATGGGAAACCTCATTTCTCAAACGTCATCATCATCATCATCATCATCATCGATGGCATGTTGAATTCTATACTCTTCAAAACGTACTTCTTTTTTAAACTGTATCACTTTCTAATTAGTGTGGTGGAATTCTGCAATTGGTATTAGGGATACTGATTTCTGTGACAAACGTTAAACCAAAATATGAGAGCTGGAGAACATAGATTCAACGAACGTAACGCTAGCAAATTTTGTATCACTAATACGGGAAATTTCCTATTGAGAAATCGCCGTAACGTGTATTTCAGAGTTCATTACATCTCGGCCATCACTGCCATAATTTACTCCGACAAACACGAACTGATAGAGTCTTGGAATTGATAACCCCAGGATCCCATACATAAGCAGAAACCGCCAGCTGAGGAATTAAATACACACATGGAAGTATCTTGTGATAAATTTTTGCGCAGCACGATTATAAACTGTAACACTGGATAAGTGGCTCGCTCAAAAATAAAATAATGCACTCCTTATCGCAACGTTTGCCTTCATAATCACCATTTTCATTGAACAATCGACTTTTCAACGCGAGCTTATGTTCGTTCACATCCGTTCAATCGCCATCGCATCCGTATTCCATCAGAATTACAAACAAACGTACTCCCTTCTTGTAATAACTGGATCGTTTCATAAGTTCTTTCGGTTTTCTCATATGATTAATTTGATGAAATGCACATTAAACGCGAACTTATGTAACAACCCTAAAGTACATGTTAAAATAGTGCATACCGAAAAAGAAAATTTCCAATACCTCAAGAGCAACCAATAAGACCCAAAGTCCGTAAGCCAGCTGACTCCCTTTCCTAGAATTAAGAGTAATCTACCTGCGAGGAGCTATCCCCGAACACCTGTGCACCTAGGAGACCCAAGCAGTCATTGAAATGGACCATCCCCAGGAAAAAATACACCTGCACCCTTTGTTGTCCGCCTTCACGGTGCTATAAATCTCAATGCAGCTCGTGACGTCACTAATGTGGGATTCCACGCTTGAATCCCGACAAAGAGACCCTCCGAAGGGAATATGAGGTTGGTGAGGAGGCAAACGCCGATTTCAAACTAACAAGAACCTAACCTATAGGTGGATAGGACAGACGTACAGACGAACAGACGCACAGATGGACAGACGGACAGACGGACAGGCGGACAGACGGACAGACGGACAAACAGACCGACATGCATTTTTGGAATCAGTTAGTCACCATATGCATAAATATGCAACAAAAATGATCAGAAATTATTTTTAATGAATGTTACCTACATAGTTCTTGACGGTACTTTATTAAAACTTAGTAATTCTGAAGAGTTCAAAAAGCGACATCACGCATCCTACCTTGCACATTGCTGCCAGACGCGAGCACCTCGCCGAATTGCAGGATGTTGCTTCGCAATGACTTCCCTACGCCCATCGCAGACCCATCTATTCGATATATCCTGTTCTTCATGGCCGAACCTTCAGGAGAAAAGGGGAAATTCAGCAACGATCGCTTCGGCAACTCTGAACTAAAATCGGAAGTTGAAAAGCAATCAGCCACCGTCACGGCCGTGAAAAAAAACGACCACAGATCAGAACCAGAGATAGGGAAAATGATCGCGAATCGAATGAGCCATCATCAACAGGACAATGGGAATTTAGACTAATGATTGTCCTTGATCTGGCGATTAGATCGTAATTTCTGCAATAAAATTCCGAATTCCAGTTATGTACTCCTCCCGAATACGCATGCACTTATCGAACAATTCATTAGTTATTTCCAAATAGAGGAAATCAAATCCTCAATAGAGAGATATTGCAACGTTTGTTCTATTGATCTTTTAATAAAGTTTTCCTTTATTTGACGTCTGCGCATGCGCAGTTGATATATCCCTAATTTCTTTCTTTTATTAAAATACAGGTTACCTTTATTTAATTTAAATAAAGGCATAGCATCTTTTATTTAAAGCGCCCTAATTTTGACAGGCCATTGCAATTTCGATCAGTCAGTTTGACATATTTGTCAAAATAAAGTATGAAGCAAGAGTACCATTGCAATAATACTCTTTAAAACATAATGAAAAATTTGGATACAGGATACTCTATTAGAGGTTTCTTTTAATAAAGTCAGCTTTTTTTGACTTTGCAATATCTCTCTAATATTACAAAACTCCTCATAACTCTCAAGACAGATCCATTAAATCAAAGGCATTGAGTTTTATGTTTTACATAAAACTCACTGATCACAGGAGTAGAAAATGTGCGACTTCAAAGATCCAAAAAACAACACTACACAATTTATTGCGGGAGTTCATTTCAGGACGTAACCCAATTAAAACCATTTCTCAACTTCGCGTTGCATCACATTTGTCCGCACTCTCGCGCGTACCCATCCGAAGAAAGCAACATTAAATAGGCAATGGGAAAGAATTAACTCCAAAAAGGATGAAGTGAAACCGATGGAAGCAGATAAGACGTAAGATTGGCCCGGCCGATTATCCAGAACAGTCACACGCGACTTTAGCCTTCCGCGTTCGAAATTTCTAATGTTCAAGTAAAGATCGGAACGGAAGTGAAACAGTGCAATTCCGAGCCGACCAACGACACTCATTCACGAATGAAATATTACTGGGTTGTAATAAAAGAGTTATCACAAATTATAATCATAAACCGCAAATTTATATTTTTCTATGGAAAGCAATGGAAACAATGGATGTGCAGTGCATCCCTTGTTCAATGGATTTTTTTCTGTAATGTACCTATTTGATAAAGGATTATTTTCATCCAATTTATTAAATAATGAAATACGGCTATAATAACTCGCTGATTCAACTAATCTAAATGTATACGTCCATTGGATTGAACATCCTTAAAAGGGTAATGGATGATGCAGCGTCGTGGAGTGCATCGCCGGGAGACGTCGTACGTCTGCATGCCAATCGAGTAAGATTGAGTGGGAAAAGAGGAACAGCGAAAAAGTCTTTGGATGCACTTGGAATGTCAGCTTACTCGGCTGGCGCGGTGTATATACCTACACTGGGTTCAACAACTGATATAACTTGATCAAAAACGGAGGCAAATTGAAAAAAAATCGAACGTCTTGACGTTGCCGTTTCTCCACTTGAAATTTTTACGTCCACAAAAATAACCTCAAACAGTCATTTCCGTGGGAAATTTCGGGGATGAAAATCCATCGTTGACAACGCGTCGTCCACCAAATCAACTCAAAGAACGTCAATTTAGACTTTTCGAGGAAAATTTTGATGAGATAAGGCGAAAAAAGGGCTAAAAACGCACGAATTTGATGCTGATTATTTGACGTTTGATTATTTGACATTTCGCCGTTCTGTTCGGCCTCCTCGATTCGACCGAAATACCGATCAGGGCGACGTTTGATTGGTTAAAATTGGGCGTCGCTTCCATCGCGAGGATTTCGTTGCACAACGAATTTGCAATGACAGGAAATTTATATTCGACAAATAACAGAATTATCACTGAAAATGAACACATCATTACGAAATACCATTTCAAAACTTCATTTTAAGTAGTTTGGATATTATTCAATTCGCTTAATCGGCGAATGAAAAGGGAAAGTGAAATCCCACTTTGCATTGGTCAGCATACGCCTCCACCAAAAGTGCACCGAAAATCGTGAAATCGGACACACTTTGGTGGAGGTGGGACGACATGATTTGCAGCGCGTTGTTTTCATTATTTCGGTTAGGATTAACGCGTTTTCGTGCGTTTTTTTTTGGAATTCCATTGAAATACATTTCGTATACTATTTATACTGTGCTATACGGTATTACATATAATATATACTGTAATATACTAATACGAAAATTGGCGCATGTAACCACGATAGACGTAAATCTGCCTAGGTACTTACATCAGTATATTTGTAATAAAATGCGTAATAATACGCAACAATACGTAATAATAAATGAATAATACGTAATAATAAGTAATAATAAGATACGTCATAAAATGAAGAGAATGCCCA
Organism: Hydrochus callosus; assembly: GCA_033557855.1. Classification (NCBI taxonomy): domain Eukaryota; kingdom Metazoa; phylum Arthropoda; class Insecta; order Coleoptera; family Hydrochidae; genus Hydrochus; species Hydrochus callosus. The sequence goes on along the minus strand of JAUIMY010000245.1, from coordinate 38,877 downwards.
TGTAGATATTTAAATGGTATATGTCTTTACTTCTATTTATAAGTAGCTCCAGATCTGAATAGGTGAATACTTTTGCAATGATCCGACAAAATTATATTAGATGTCAAAATGCTCGTAGATTCGAGCCTTCGACCCTCGTAACCTTCTTTACTCCATTATGTCAGTTGTTAAAATGCTGGTAGACTCGGGTCGACGGCCCTCGTAATCGTCATTGTGAATGATATGGGTTGGCCAATTACACGAAGATTTACTTTATATGCCAAATTATGACTCGAGACTCGGGCTTTCGGACTGTAAATTTTAATCCTATTTTTTATTAGATTGCGATGCTAATATAATGGGAAAAACAAAAAAAAACTGTTCTGGAGAACAATATTTATGGCAACATTCCAGTAAATATGTAATGTGTAAAGGTCCTTATTATGTACTCGTTTGATTGCAATTCTTCATCCAATTATGGCATCTTTCGCCATCTCTGGGCGGCTTGCGGCAAATAGACCTTGGAGTAGTACCATCAACGCCACCTGGGGTATTTTGTGTTAGTAGACTGAATAGCACTGACCTCTATTGAGTGTTCAATCAACTGTACCTCTTATAATCTGCCGTAGTTTCAGGATGATATTTGCCTCCACACTTCTCTGCTAATCTGCGGCTTCACGTCAACCAGTCTCTAGCAACCTTCACTTCATTGTTAATGTTTTAACGGACATTTTTGATCAGTTTGAAACATCACGATGTTTTTAACGTGCATGTTTTGTCAGCTCATCGTTAATTTTCTTCGCTCGAAGTAGATGTTTAGTGTTTGCAAAAGCTGAACAGTGTTTATTTATATTCGTTCAGTGCCGATTCAGCTTATATCAACCAAGTGGTGGTATTCACAAGGTACGTATCTTCGTTATTTTTTATTCCAGGTTTTGTCATTTACCTGATATAAAACAATGTTGCAACCTTTCCTTTTTGGGTATGCCACCTCACACTCAAGACAGGACTTTATTACAGCATAAACTAATTTGTTTACACTTTTGCTTTTAACTCACACCACACTCTAGCTTGTGGATGCATTTGAACAATAGTAGCTTGTTTTTGTTTTGTGCTCTCAATGGAAAATTGAGAAAATATTGGAAGAAAGGAATAACTGTCATAAATAGTCATAAAATGGTTGTCCATGGTTTTTGTGTTTGCCATAACAACCACGAGAAATGCGTACCTAAAGCAAATGTGCAAAGAAAAGTGTTGTTAACAAGAGAAGTGTTGCTAGGTTTCTAGTGATTAAAATAGCTGTTTTCCATTGAGTATACAAAAAAAATTATATTTTGTCAATAACTATCATAATTCATCTAAAAATGGTCTTCCATGCTTTTTTTGTTTTTCATATGAACCACGAGAAATATGTACAACAAAAGTGCATAGAAAAGTGTTGCTAAATGGGAAAGGGTTGCTAGCGAAAAATGGCACACATTGTTTGAATGGTTGCTAAAGATTAAAATGACTACAATTGTCAAACTGACAGTAGTTGTCAGAATTCCATTTAACATGAAATGTGCATCAAGTTACGGAATACGCATTTGTATTTCCATTACCTAACTTTATGATGCTTTTTAATACACACTGTATTTATTTATCACTCAATTTGTCTCAAAATATCGTATGTATATGTTTCTATAGAAAACTAAAGTCTTATTCCAATAATTAACACAATATTTTGATAAATTCACATTTTGATATGAATATTTCTGAAGAACACACTGATAAATATTCATGAATATTCAACAACAACTTAAAGTTGACTTTAGCCCAAAGAACATGACTAAATAAACGATAATAAAACATGAAAACCAAAACGAGTAAATAAAATAAGACCATTCATGAACAAACCTAACAATAAAAAAATACAAATCCCCATTCATAAATGATCGATTTAAATGAGAAAAAAATGGTTATAGTTAGGTCTTATCAAACAAGTCGAAATGGATGAAGCTAAGGAAAATGTCGACCCTAAAATTGCCAAGTTGTCGGAAATCATCGCCAATAAAGACAACAGAAACCTATTGGTGAAGAACAGTTTCAGTAGATCTGGCGTGCCATTTCAAGATATGAGCGAAACATTTATAAATGGAAGTGATCCGAGAAGGGAGTCGTTACTATTTTACAATGGAATTAAGAATTTTGAAGAGCTGGGCCGGGAATCGTTGGGAATTTTAACCAACAGTTTTCTGGATATGCAATCGTTTGCAATTGAAGCAAATGCTACGAATATTCAGGTCGGGGGAAAACAGGAAACTGATGTTTATGATATTTCACGAGAGTCTTTATCTAATGGGATGGGAGTCAATTTACCCATTTACTCCAACAATAAATTCAAACTTAGAAATTCAGATTCTCTTGGAAGGGAATTACTTGGAAACTTACCATTACAGCAGGTAAAACTTTACCGTTTGAAAAAAAAATACCCTAAAAATCATTCCAATACTGATTTATATTAGAAATTACGACTGCTTTGCTGTTTTTTTATGGAATAAGGTCGATTTTTTGCCGATGTATTTTGAATATAAAAGGAAATTCTTGAGTGTGCATATTTTAATTTTGTTTATAGAATAATATCCTTAACATTCATTCAAATAACTCGATTGAACGAATGGTTTTGGTTGGCGGAAAAGCCAATTTTAACTTTTTCGACAACATGGAGGAACCAAATTGGAAGGACATTGAACTAATTGAAGGAGACATGGATAAAACTAACTGCAATACGGAATCCATTTTTGAAAATCTTAATCTAGCGTTACCACCGATTTTCGATAAGGGCAAAACTGAATTTGAAGGGGAAAAGGTTGAAGGAGAAGGGCACTCGCCTCTTGTTTATAGTCCCAATAAAATTTGTAGAATTACACAAAAACGCAATATTGTTAGCTCTAACGTGGAGTGCAATAAGTTGGAGGGTGAAATAGAAATTGCAATTGGTGAAAAAAAGAGCCTAAATGGTTCTGATGGAATTAATACCAAGGTCGTGCAAAACTCTTCCTCTGAAGTGTGCATTTCTACAAATGAAGCTCAAAATTCAACTTGTGGCGATGGGATTCAAAAATTAATTATTGAAAATAATGTTCTTGATGATAAACTGGAGCACCATACAAACGATACCGGTTTTTCTGGAGACCAAACTATTGATGGCACTTTTAATAAAAGACCACCAAATACATTGTTTAAACCTGAATATAAAACCATGAGAGAGCAGAAGAAAATAGATGCAAAACAGAAAAAAGCAAGGAACTTGAAGGATCATAGTTCTCTGATCAAAAATATTGATAGGTATTTGGTAAATTCTAAGCCGGAAACAGTGGTGGCAAGAAAAGCTCCTGTTGCTGATAAATTCGACAAATTCAACCAAGTTCAAGAATTTACCTATCCAAAACATAACTTCTCCATCAATAGTTCTCCTATTAAGAAAGAAGAAGCAATTAAGGAGGAAACTGAGGAGAAATTAAAAAAAGAAGTAGTGGACACCAGCAACGAGATCATTGAACAAAACAAGTCCGTTCATACGAATTTAAATTCTACTCCCATCGAACGATATAGTTCTCTATGTGAATTGGATAGTTGTCAACAAGCAAAGAGCAGGCTCTCTTTTGCTGACTCCAAGTTGTGCTGTAGCAACGATAATGTTGTGAATTCGAGCACGATTTCAACAATAGACTTCAGCATAATACATGGAACATCTTTGAATAGAGGACGTTCGATGAGTTTGAGTGGAATTGAAGGAAAAAAGCAAAGTAAAAATCCGAAAGAAATCCTTGACAATCTTTCGAAGATATTCAGTAACAAACGTCCGTCTGTTGAAGAGCGAGTAAGAGGTCACAGTTTGTTGATGGATTTAGCCGATATCCTTTCTGTAAGTGATTCTGGTAATGACTCTCCAAATCCAGTCTTTGAGGATTCACATCAAATCTCAAGCAATAGTGTCAAGGAGCGATCAGAAATAGGTGAATACGAGTCGTCTGGTTCCCCTTCATATCAAGAAGTTTCTAAAATCCTCTGCTCGTCCGGATTATCAAATAATGATGCTTCTATTGATTGCAACAACGTTTCTAAATCAGCGATTGCTAGCAATCTCAAGAAAAACTCCAAGGAAGATAAACGGTAAAAACATTGTCAATTTGAATCTAATAGATTATAAATTTTTATGACATGAAAATTATAGTTCGGAACATGGAAAAACCGTGAGGTTTGTTGAAAAATCGCCATCTTTGAGAAGAAGCAGTGAAGGAAAACCACAAGAGAAATTAATTAATTTGAAACGGAATAGTTTCGAGGCAAAACTAACTGAAGTGAAAACAAATCCTGTCTCAGTTAGCAGTTTCGTTGGAAGTTCCTCAACTCAAAAGCCAACAAGAGGTGTGAAGTTGAGAAAACCATCATCTGATGTTCCATCTTCCCGAAAAGGCCCTATGAAGGCTGTAATGCCAGCTGGAAACATGGCCAAATTTAAGGGGTCTTCCGCTAATGGATCATCAAACAAGCAGTCGTTTCGTATCTCAGAAGTGAAACGGACAAGCAGTCCTATAAATGTATGATTTTTAATTTTTGTTTAGAAGAAATGACGTCATTAAAATTTTCAGCCTCCAAAAATTCAACCTGTTGCTCAGTCAACGCCTGATAGAGTCTCACCAACAGCATTGCAAGGAACACCAAAGTTGAGAAGAATTCCCGTTCCAATATCTCCCTTAGCAAAACGAGATGCTAACGTTAGGTAAGACGTGTAGTATTACAGTATATTTATCGAATGTGTTTTAATAATTTTTTTACAGTTCTGACAAAGAGTTGAATAAATCGTCGTACACCCCTGAATCCGACAAACGCATTCCTACTACACCAAATTCAAGCCAAATGCGGGGAAATTCGAAAATTCCCATTGGTTCGAGTAGTCCTCGGAGTATTGGAAGAATCATGAGCCGAAGACATTCTGATCTGAATATTTCTGCCAGTATTAAAATACCTGTGGACCATGGAGGCATTAAGAGGAGTAGCAGTATAGGACCAAATTTTGATGTACTTAAATCCGTCATGAAGGTTAGAGATGAATTGAAATTGAAACAGAAAGACGGTGGATTGTCGCATCCCAAAATTCCGAAAAAGTAATTACCCAAATTTTATGGAAAAATTCTGTGCAAAATATCAGCAGTTAAAATATTGAATAAGTGCTGATTTTATAGTGATTGTGATATATCTTTTAGTTTTTTTTATACATTCCTAACAGCGCTACTAATTCGCTCGTCTCACTTTATTTTATATTCCTGCGACATAATTAAAAATGAATTGGAAAAGTAGTAATATTTATGTCATGAAATGATTAAATCTGCAACTTTACATTAGGGTTTTATTTTAAAAACGTGTAGTACATCTTCCTGGATTTCAGAATAACATCATAAGAATATTAAATTATAAATAAATAACAATTTTGACAATATAATGAAAAATACGATTTAAAAAATCTGAACAATTTTCATTTGGAAATGAAATAAGAATCACGAACATGAGAACATTGCTATGGCTGGGTCTTCCGTTTCATAAGTAATCAGGATATCCCTAAACTTATCCAGAAGTTGCAAAAGCTGACTTCTCCGTAAGTTTTCCAAGTACATTATCTCTTCAATATGGTGCGTCCCTTTGAAATATCCTTTGCGACACAGCTTCGCGAACATTCGGAGATCTTCGGAATTGTTGGACGATGGAATCTGCAATTAAATTTCATCCTCAGTGCAGTTGATTCAGTAAATCGGCTAGAAGCTTCCGGTCAAAATATGGATGATGAAAAATCTTTTCTCATGCTTTGAAATTCTAAATTGAGAAAACAAACCTTGAAAATAGCATTACGCTCCTCCTCCGAGAAATCCAACAGGAGTTCCTCTTGATAGTCTTGCTTCTCATCATCCAGAGATATAAAACTGAGATTATCTATGCTAAAACATACGTTCATATTGAAAATGAAATGTTTCGTCAATCTGAACACATACATCACGTTTTTGTTCACATCCGAATCGATTTTTAAATCAGGATCAGAAATGTTCGAGGTGGCACTTTCGGAAATTGTGCGTGCACTCCTCACTGGTTCTATACTGAATGCATTGCTTGCAAAGCTATTGTTAATTGTTGATGGCAATGACGTTTTATTTTCTCCAATCCTAGAATGCAAGAATAATATTAGGAAAAATAACGTTAAAGTATAATTTGCACCTTTAAATATGAACTATAGTTGCAAAATACTTACATATTATTTTGAATGTGCAAACAACCATGTTCAGTTGGCATGATTTGTATGTAAGTGTGCAGTTGAAGTATTAAATGGTGCTGCAGCATCCAAATGATCATTTGAACTAACTCGCTTTGTTGCGACGGATTATAAAGAGGGTTGCACTTTTGCCCTAAAGACGTAGGCAGCGAAAAGTCGCTGATCACCTTTATTAAATTCATCCCACTGAAAGTTTCCGTAAATTTGTTCAGAAGAGAGGATTTTAGGTGTAGCGGGGCCTCCGAAGCAATTACGTATTTATTTGTGGCACATATAGGGTAAATAACGGTCGCCTTCGCCCAATAGACTAGATGTGCCGTCAATTCGAACACATGAGGTAATGTTAGATCCGCATCTGCAGCGAGAGTTTGTAAATTCTTCAAAGGTGAATACTGCGATAGAAGTCTAATCAATGACGGCGAACCGTCCAAAGATATAAAATCGTTCATATACTGCACTGGGCATAATAGCAAGAGACTATGGTATGGTCTTAAAGCTTTTAAACACCTGAAAACAAGTAATTCATTAGATTTGCTCGTAAGAATGTTGGTGTGTGCATGTACTTGTCGATGTCTTCAGGTTCGATGATTTTGCCCCTCAAATGCCACTGGTGCACTTTTTGGGGGAGGCAGAAGCTCAAAGGTATCCATCGGTTAATTCTTATGTTCACTAAACCGGTATTACACAGATCTTCGTACATTTTCTTGATGTTTTTCGCTAACGTGCACTTTTCCAATATGGTTTGGAACGTAGCTTCGGGATTATTCGCATATCCGTCATCGTGGGCCGATGTCATCAACAACGTCTCTTCGGAGATGTAACGACAACGTTGCTCTTCATGCTTGAGAGCTACTCCTATTCTACGACTTAAATCATGGTAACATTTCACTGAAAGTGGGTAAAAGATCTGTGATAGAGGGAATTTTATCTAACATTTATGCATAAAGTATTGAATAAATAAATGAGATATGTGTAGATAGGGGGAATTTTAACTAGCATGTATTTTAGGCATGCAATTTGGGAGTTTTCTGTAATTAATGATTAGGTCTAGTTTTCAAAAAAGTATTGCCAGGGCATAAATTCTATTACCAATTTAATGCGCTCTCTTTATACAAGTTAAAGTTTTATCGAAATAATGAAAATATAAATTTAAGTTAGAGAAAAATAAAATTTACTAACGTACGATTTGTCGTAAACGCTGTAAGAATCTAGAAATGATCAGAAATTTTCTGCTTAAGGACGTTTCAACATGAAAGATGTTCCATAATTACACAAACATAAGACAAAAATGATGTAGCATTATTAAGAAAAAATAATAATAACTAAATGACAAAACTTCTCTAATACCATTTATTATAATAATACAGCTAGAATGGTTAATGTTGGCTAGTAGCTACACGAACTTCTTCACGTTAAGTTAAGCACAACGACATGCCTTATATTCCATGTATAACATCTTAAAACAATTATCAAAACAACTTACCAACAGAATGACTAGCTAGAGCTTGCAATGCAAAAACTATATTGATCAGAGACAATCCGGATTCATCTTCCATTTTGCTCCGCAATTGCAGCAGAGTAGGATGGCTAACAAAACGTACATCATTCACTTTTAACTCGAATTTTCTGTTGCAAAGCTCCGGTTTTACAGCAAAAAGAGACGACAACACCTCATCAGGAAACCCCGTGAGGTATCCTTTGTTTATATTTGACGTTGGAGTAGGTGGAGATTGCAATAAGTCTTCGATGACAGGCAATGTGTAGGGATTCTTTCTTCTCGTATTTGAGGGCTTATTGCTTTCCTGCATGTGAAATGGATAACGAAACAACAGACGATCTCCCTTACTGTCAGATTTCACAAGAATCACGCAAAGAGGATTCACCTCCATTATGCATAGATGTTAGGAGTTTTGTTTCCATTTATTCCTTGTTCTTGTGATATTGCATTTTTTCTGGCAGAAGATGTACAAGTACAAACTCTAACCTCAAAACGTCAAACTGTCATGTATGACACCACACGGATAATCAGAGATATGTGAGGGAAATAGACCTATTTATGATAGATTATAATTTCATGCGTACCTAGCCTATGGTATGAACGGAAATCTGTGAATTATGTGACGTCATATAATTGAGCTGATTACGGACTAATTGACAATGTCTATCTTCTTTCCGCTGTAGCAAGGATATTGAATAAGAAATTAATTACTCAATGAGCAAGGAGTCATCATGAGTTCTATTTTTGCGGATAGGTAACAGTATATTTTGTAAATTCTCTACAATTTTCCACGACAGATTATAATTTGCCATGGAGGTAGGTTTGTCACGACCATAGAACTATTAATAAATTTATGACCGTAGTCGAATCTTGACGGCAGTCTTTTCAACTGAAGGTGTGTACGTCTATTCATGTTATATCAACAGCTCTGTTCAGCGATCACTTCATGTCTGTCATTCTGTCAATTTTGACGTTTTTTGAATTGCTTGTGCATATTTGTTTGTACATACGTGGATTGCGATTATTCTCAACGCATGGCAATAAATGTTGGAGATTTTAGAAGTGTTCCGTGCATTATTCTTTCCAGTAAATTTCGATAATTTCGATGTCATTTAGCCGGTCTGTGAAATGTTCAAACTTGAATCGTACATTACTCCGATTATTCTGAGTTATGTGCATAAGTACATTAAGAATTTCAGACCTGAAGATTCTCAGGTGAGCATAATATTAATACATAATTCGTTGGTATTTTCGTCTAGTAGAAATTCAATCTTCCCCTATGCTTGATAAATAATTATGTTGTTCTGAAGATAATGTTGCTACATGTACAGTGGCGAGCTTAAAAACATGGAATATTAATTGCGGAATATTAAATATGGAATGTTGATTTTTTCCGAATATCTACATATTTTAAAAAATTCCTCTAACAGGTCGGTTTTAATTTTTAATTGCGCCTCATCGGCTTTAGTTTTCTCTGCTGCGACGTCATTGCTGTTTCAGTTAAGACGTCAACGACTATGTTTTTTTTTTAAATGGATAACCCTCTGTTTTTCCATTTTTTGGAATTAGCTTTCTATAGAGAGTGCAAAAATGGAACAATATACAGGGTGATCTAGTTGGAAAAATAGTCGATTACGTCATAACTGAAACAGCAATGACGACATAACTGAAACTGCAATTACGTCACAGCTGAGAAAACTGAAGCCGAGAAGGCTCAATTAAGAATAAAAATCGACCTGTCCGAGAATTAAAAAAAATATGTTTATATTCGGAAATGATGAATGTATGTGTTCCAAATTTTTGTTCCTAAATGTATATTTGGAGAGTACAAAACTCCATCTACAACTGCACCAAGAAAATATTTCCTCTAAATTGCATTTAAGATAAATCTTACATATTATTGGCACTAGCAGGGTGTACATGAAACAAATTGATTCAACATTAAATATCACCTCAACTGTTGAAGATAGTCACCTGTATTTCAATATGTAACTTGTTTTATTGTTTGTTTTGTTTATTAAATATTTTAAACTAAATCTGCAAACCTATGCACCTAATCCAAAATAGGATTGTGTGCGCCTTATTTCAGTTAAACTAAACTATAAGTTAAACTAAACTAATTTAAAATAAACTCGTTAATCATAATGTTCATGCCATACTTGAATTGCACTGGCTTCGATTAAAACATTCTTCAAGGTCTCGTTATGGGGAGGCGATGTTTCATTCAACAATTTGGACTTGAGGCTGGAGGTCCTCGAGCAAGAGCTTCAGCTGCCTTTTAGTTTCGTTTCGGGGCACATTCATGAGCTCTTAATTCACGTGCCATGGACGAAGATCACCTCAGAACCCATAACAATCACAATAAACACCATAGAGTGCATTTTGAAATTAAAAGGTGCCGATAGTGCTAAATCGGACTCGTCTAGTCAAGGAAAAGACAAACCGAGGAAGTCCACGCAACGCAATCAAATAGAGACGCCGCCGGGCTACATACAGAGCTTAGTCAATAAGATTGTTAGTAATATCAGGATTTATTGCAACAATTTGATTCTGAAATATGTGGAGGAGGACATTGTTTTGTCTATGAATGTTAAATTGTTGACTTTTGAGTCGGCCAATGCCATTTGGGAGCCTGCATACACTGGTAAAGTTAACTATATTTTCCTACACTAGACTAACTATACTAACTGCTACTACTATAATACTAAACTATTAACCATTTGGGATTCACACGGCGTTTAGCAGACGCCGCATCAAACAAAACTAGTATTGTTGCCGGTGCGCGAGTCCTAGATGGTTAATACAAAATTAGAAAGTCGCTGAATAATATAATCATTATTAATTATTATTATTCATTATTATTATATTATGGTGGTTTAATTGTTTTGAAGATATCTCCCCTGCCGAAGTAATCCTCAGGAAGTTGATCGACATAAACGACTTGACTGTCTGCTTAGATAAGAGGAATGCGTCTGGAAAGATTGAGGTCTATCAAGAACCTATGCTCTATAGGTGTTCGTTGGTTATTCACTTCCTAACCCATTATCACTCGGCTACCGCCAAGAAGTCTTCCAACACCCGCGTCGACATTTATTGCAATAATATGGAGTTCAGTATGACTGAGCAACAAATCCCCATGCTCTTAAGATTGATTGTGCTGTTACAAGCACTGCAACAGAAGGAACTGAAGGCGAGTTCTGGATCGCCTAAAGACACACCATCTCTTTCGACTGTTGCAGGTACTTTTAAGATATATTAATATTTATACGTTTTAAAAATGAGGGCGAGCCAGGGAAATGCAAAATTACAATTTTTAACAAACTTTGACAGATCACAGTGAAGTAAAAGAGACTTGGACTGGATGGGCTTGGTCGTTCATTCCTTCCATTTTACCAGTGCAATGGGACGAGGAGGACCATGATGATCAGCAAATAACTTCAACTGGACATATAATGCAGACTGGCTTTTATGTGGATAGTGCATCTTTCACTTTCAAGGTAAATTGGTCAATGCTTTGAAACTACTACATATAATCTTTTCATTCTGCCTGAATTTCCATACTCTTCGAAACGAAGTTTTAAAAGAGTATATTGTGTTCCTTTTTATTTATAATGCTGCTCTAGTGAACCTTGTTTAAAATTAACTCTTAATTCACGAGCTCATTAATTAGGAAAAATACATTCTATCGGCTTCCATTTCCTCTACCTCTTCCATTATATTCCACAATTCACGGTGGTATGGCTATCTAAATATCCCGTAGCAGTTCCTGGAGTATTTAGTGTCAAAACGGAAATTACCCACACCATTTGCAACGTGATGATGACGTGCCGAACTCAATGCGTCGTTAGGTTTCAGAAAGCAGCTCTGACCGTGGATATTACCAACAGAAAAAGCTAAAATACTGGCCGTTGATAACGCTCAAATTGCAAGGGGTTTTCGCCGAAGTCATCAACCACTCTCACCAATGGTCGCACATAGCCTTCGGCATCAGCGAGATTGTTTTAGTGCCTTTGGGTTATTGCAGCTGTTCATACATTGATGTGCCTGATGGATTTCATGGGCAGGAATATCTGCGAATAGGACAAGAGACGAATTCCCACAAAACGGACTCTCTCTTTGATGCTGAAGCTGTCGAGAATAAGGGACAGAAGCGCCAATACAATATATCTTGGGATTATCATATGGAGATGATAACTGAGGCAACTTTATTGGAGAGAACTCCAGCTGTTGCGATGGACATGATTTATAAAGTGGAGTTGCCTGAAGAGATGACTAGCGATACATTTTCTGAATTCGGAAGTGATTTGGAGTACAGGTAATGACCGGATGAAATTGATAATTCGTGATGCGTTATTTAGTGAATTTTCTACAACAGCAATCTTCCTGAGAAGACACTCATCCGATTTGTGGTAGGACCGTTACGGTTGTGTTTCTGTTCGGGTTTCCTCCATCGACTGAGCAGTTTGCAAGCAGCAGCTTCGTTGTACGAATATTCACCATATAGTGCGCCAAAGCCTAAAGTTTCCAGACAAGACTTGCACCCACCAACCGAAGACGATTTTGATGCGCTAAATGAGAATATTCCTATGAAAGTTATACAATTGACTATCCTCGCTCCAGTTATTGAATTCCAACTTATGGATCATCCGTATTTTAAAGCTACTAAGGGGGCATTTTTCAGGAAACGTAAGGTTTGTCATTCAAAACGAAGCTTTAAAAGAGTATATTGTTTAAAATTAGATACACTTATGCCTGAAATTTGAAACAAATTTCTGACGTTCCCCAAATTAGGCGTCAGAGTTCATTATTATTTTAAAAATGGACACTCGTTTTTTAGAAAACCACAACTGTATCTCCCGTCTCGGTGGTGTATATACCTCAATCAACTCAACCACTACCTAAGTTTACAATTGAGTGCCAGTGTATAGATCTACGTATGACTAGTCCAATGTACACAACGAGACTGCTGCAGACTACTTGTCAATTACCGAATCCGCCCGCTGAGATGTTCGAATCCTGCCATTCCGATACGACTTTGAAAATAATCGGTTTTTGTAGTCGTTTGGTATTAGACAACAACAAACAAACAACGATAATAACACCATGTAGCTTTTCCATGAAACTCAAGAAAATTCTTGAATCTCAGCTGTGGATTGATCCAGATATATCACATTACAAGTTTACCTTCGAATCAGGTACGCATCACATTTAGTTCAAGACGTTAAAAATAAAAATGTTTTAACCTTTATCGGACGAATGTTACATATATGAAACAGAATTCATATGAAACGCAATTTAATTCAGTACAATAAAGGTTAATTGATACATATTTTTCATTCACTCCGTTTATCCATATAGAAAGCATCACTCTAACTGGAACCAATCCGAAAATGATGCTAATGGCGCAAATCCTCCACAAATTCCTCACAAGGGACGTCGGATCCAACGACATAATGCGCAGTTCTCTTTTATCCGAAGCATCACGAGATTACGGTATGGCTTACTTGGAATTATGCATTGAATCAATCCGCTTCAGAAAAGTCCGGACACACACGACGGTCACTATGGACGTCAGCCTTGGTTCGATAAAATCGTTCATCTTCAATCCTATAATGGTGTTCCCCGAGAAAACGCAAGAGAACAAGTCCGACTTCAATTTCCACTCCACCAGGGAGATCCAACAAGTTCTGTTCATTTCTGGGCCGGATAATCACGTGCAGGAAAAGGCACATCGATTCGGCTGGCAATCCACAAGTGCAGTCAAAGATGAGCTTCCGTTACTTTCCCTCATAGTGCAGTATCCTGTGATTCCAGAAAACGACGTTCATCCATCTGTAGTGTTCTTCAGGTATTTCAGTCTGTAAAATCAGGTTCGATGTTTTTTATTTTTCATAAAACCTTATTTCACTAAATTATAGTAAACAATAATCCTTTTCAGATTGCAAGAAATAAGGATTTGCGTCGATCCTCTGTTGTGCAAATGGTTGTTGTACAAGCCTAAGTATATGTTTAGACCGCTTGCATTCTTCGAGTCTGCAAGTGAATTGCTTAGTAGAGTACGTTTTTCCGATCAGAACATAAGTATGGCGGAACAACCTCGTAAAGGAACACCTCAAGAGTCTGTCCATAGTAGTTCAGAGCGGGATCACACTCCTGTACAGTCTTCTCTTACGAGAACAAAAAGTGAAGAAAAACTCGATGTGAGTGAAAATTTTTGATATTTAGAGATATCTAACGTGCGAATAATAAAACAATTACGATTAAAATGTTGGATAAAAACAGAGTTCCACTCAACAGGTCAAAACTATGCGAGATTTTATAAGTGCAAATTATGATCCTAGATTTTTACCTGATTATCATTATCAAGGTTTTACTGTAATGAGCCACTAATGCGTAAACTGAACATCAGTTTCTTCAATACCCACACTAATTAATCGTAGATTTCTTTTTAGTTTCAAGAGCAAATTTACAATTCCTTAAAGACGTGGTTCAACGTCTGGAAAGGGATGATCTTGCACGGGGACATTGCACAATGCTCAATTTACTTTCCCGTTCAATCTCTATCTGCAATTGGCTCTCAAGGGATTCAGCAAGCGGTGAACGAAGCTTTGCGCAAGGAATTCCCTCCGGAAATTCTAGTGATTAATCTACCCTTCTCCACAGTGAGGAATTCAGGTCCGAAATGCGACGTTCTCCAATATGCTGAAACTCTTCCTGTCAAACTACCGCAAAACATCTGGACTAGAGACAGTTCGACGTTCCCTTGGACCATTTCAATTGCGGATTTAAGTATATATACCCTACAATGTGGCAAAATGCTGAAGTTTCTGAAGCCCGTCAACCTGAATGCCACAGTTGGGTTAGCGACGAAAAGTTACAAAACTGATATATCAACCCCGAAAAATGAGTTGAAAGTTAGGGAACCAATGAGTTATACGGAGAGGCCGGGTCAAAGCGACATGTCTTCAACCTCGAGTTTTGGGAGTGGTAAAAATGACTTGGGTTCACTCGGCGTTTGCGTGCACATCGACATGACTCCTATTAGCATCTGCATATCTGAAGTACAAATTTGCTTGATTGCCAGCATTCTCTACGGTCTTATGGAAGTTGTTGACAATCTCACTTTAGAAAAATCGAGGCATAGTCACACCTCGAAGCCATCGTTTCCCTTAATAATCGAACAGAGTAGTACAGTGTCACCGACAATAATTAAAGAAAGCACTGTGGATTCTATGAGTGAGAGTATTCCGAACTTGACGGTCAACACGGACAATATTCGCACAGATAACGTCAAATTAACTGCTTGGATTCAGTGGACGATCACTCGATTCAGCATCACAATTTTCTCGCATGATTTGCAAGAGTTGTCGGCGAAGACGGCCTTCAAGCAGAAACCAAAATTGAAGTTGCAATTCGAGGCAGAAGACATCGTGAGCAGTCTGGACTTTCAGAATGTATATTTGAAGATGAAGAGTAAAATTGGTTCAGCGGGAATTTTGCATTTTTCACGGTGAGTCGTATATTTGATTTGTACTTATGTCACCATATAGCCTGGTTTATATGGGTCGAGTGGTCGGCCCAGTGCTTGTTTGATTGGTCGACCGAGTCGGTATAGTAGAGCACCGACCAATCATACAAGCACTGGGCCATTAAGTCAGTCGAGTTGACCCATGTAATCGGGTCTTATGAGCGCAATAAATCTTGAAGACTACAGAGTCGAGGGCTGGTGGACTTACGCCCGGTTTTTCGAGACAATCTTTAATTCAACTCAGATTGACGTTTTTGACATTCATTACATTGAAGTGCGTCAATTTGAGGCGAACTTGAGCTTGGGATTGGGTTGAGAAACCGGGCATTAGTTTAAGGAGACATCACCATATTTTGCTAAAACAAATACAGTATTCCATAAAAATTGCATGCAAAATTGTTCACTTCGTCTTAATAAAGTTCTTATTTTGTAAAGACGTATATGTGGTACCGCACACCGCAATAGAGATGATTTTACCTACGACGTACACATGTACGGCACCCCACGTGGAAGGGTTAATTATGAATGACTCATACTATTCTAGAGATAAAAAGAGTAAACTGTGGAAACCTGGTCCGTTCCTTGGCTTTGTCATGCGTAGTGTAGAGGAAACAGCGAATAAGGAAAGGCAGGAAGACAACAGTTTCGCCAACATCACCATAACTAGAGCCAGTTGCAAACATACGCACGATTTATGGGGCGCCGCGTCAAGAACTAAAATGAAGGAAAAGCTCGATCAGTCTGATCCATTTCCCCCCACACGCTTCATAACTGAAATAGTGATGGTTCTGCAACCGGTTGACTTTGTAGTGTCCTTCCTCACATTGAGGAACTTCTACAAGGTGTTGGAACCATTGCTCTGCATTCCCGGCACAGCGTCTAAAAAAACTTCCGTTTTGGAAAGCAAACCCGACAAAGGAGTTATACACAATAGATCTCTTCCTTTGGCGTATGTCGAATGCCGTGGGTTCAGGGTGATTATTCCGTCTCTGGAACTGGGAAAGGGAAATTCCATGCATAATGTGTTCATGTTCCAAATTGAAGGGATAAATTTATGCCCGAACCCGGAGAACCCCATTTGCAGGATCCCTGTAAGAGCCGACATATACCAACAAGCGGCACAAGCTAGGATATTACAAATTCCGGGTGAGTTTGCAATATCTGAAAATTAGTTATTAGTTATGATTTATGAACATGCTAATAACGTGGGTTCTCGCTCAGAGTAGGCAGTATTTTGACAACTAGGTTACAAACATAACCTCTACTCTTCCCTGCCAAAAAATGACGTATATTTATGAGGTCATGAAATTTTGATGCGCAAATTATTTTAGGAAGTGAAGTGGAAGATCGCCAATACCAACTTGACATAATAGGCATATCAATGGACTCGGGCGCATGGGAAGAGTTCGTCCCACTTCTGATAAACCAAAGAACTCGCACTTCACAATTGAAAACAATGAACGAAAATCCCGCTTTAGTATGGAATAACTTGGTTCGAGGTCGACCCGGGAATTACCCGGAGATAACCCTCTGGCCAATAATTTCGAAATTCAATATCCTAATTGTAGCAGCACCAGCCATGATCTACAAGAATGAAATTGTTTGTGGTCATTCGATCGAAGTCAACGTTGTATCGGACATACA
This sequence comes from Hydrochus callosus, assembly GCA_033557855.1. Classification (NCBI taxonomy): domain Eukaryota; kingdom Metazoa; phylum Arthropoda; class Insecta; order Coleoptera; family Hydrochidae; genus Hydrochus; species Hydrochus callosus. Next base: position 21,924 of record JAUIMY010000245.1, on the reverse strand, counting down.
AGTGACCCTGGCACTCCCTCAAATAAAATTGGCTGCATGCTTGATGGACGAATGCTTTCTAATGCTCGAGAGTTCGATTGGAGAGAAAGTCTCCCGCTTTGAAGTTGTTTTTCCTTACTCTTCCTATATTCAAGAGAGCTCTCAGAACGTGTACAGTGATATCGACATACATGAATCGCTGTTGGATATCACGAGGGATTCAGGATTTGAAACTTCAGATTTTCGGAGCCACGTGTCGTTCAAATTGAAAGAAGACTTCCCGTCGCATATATACCGATTTCCTGAGAACGAAAGAACCAGTCCCGTACAATCTAAACCTACGTTGCCCAACACCCCGCCGGTTTACATACCAACGGAAGTGGTCTTCGCTGGAGGACGGATGACATTAATTCTGTATGATTATGAGACAGCCCATGAGAAGGGTATCCTTCCCTTCAAACATAGAAAAATGAAAGTTTCTCCGAAGGAACCGCAAAAGAATGCTAACGTGTTTGATAAATTCTGGAAACGGGTATGTAATTGTTTCACTGTTTTCTTGTGTGTTTCATATTTGTATGTTCGGGAACGTTGAACCTTCTCAGTATAATGTTTTGCAATCCCTATGTGACTTACGCCAACAATAGCTCCCAAGTCTTGCACCTTTATATAATTTGCATGCATGTACATTTATTATACTCTGCGATTCGATTTATTTTTATATATCTGAAGAACTGAACATTTTTAACTCTTATGTGGAGGTGGTTTCAAAAAGCTTATAATAGGCACCTAGGGTCTAGATGTCTAGAATATATCACATTTAATTTTTCTCTCGCATTAACTACAATGAAATCAAATTTCGGATGTCTAGCTTTAAAACTGGGAAGCCGTAGATCCTAATTAATATAGGTTTTGGAATTGAGTTCTTTGAGTATTATAAAAATGATTATATAATGTTAAATAGTGATTCGTTTAAAAAAAAATCGTAGTGTAGAAAATCACACCGCAATGAAGTCATAGCTGGGCAAACTTCAGGAAAAGGTCAATTAAAAATTTAAAAAAAGCGATGTATCTGAGATTTTTCCAAGATTATTCCGACCGAACGTCATTTATTATAGCAAGACAACGATAATGGGTATGAAGCGTCCGAAGAGGGCAGCGTCGATGGAAAATTCGCGGACTCCACGAACAAAATACAACCTCTCTTCTACTTATCTATAAGCCAACCAAATGCATTCTTCTCGCAAGCGCATGTCTCCACTCGCCTGCAAATCTCCTGCTTTGACATATCAGTTAAAATTTGTGGGAGGGACTGCAAGAAAATCCAGTCCCTCCCGGATAAGACCGATTTTCCCGTTGATTTGCTTGAGACGCGGTCGGGGGAACCGCATCCAGATACGGGTGTCTTGCCTGCTTTTCTCACGATAAAACTGTCGAAGGGCTTGGCCAATACCGTGTCCTTAGATGTGGATGTTGCTAAGCCGACGAAATTCCTCATATCGGTGGAAAGCTACAATTTTCTCCTGGAGGTTGTTGAGAAAATCAGCCAGGTGTTCGAGACTAAATTTCCAACGCAACAGCCGTCGAAAATTGTGAAGAAAGAATTGAAAAGGAAAGTCAGTATTGCGACCGAGTCTTGTAGCAGGTTCAAGGAGATCAAAGACCGCTTTCATGGAATAGGAGCGGTGAACGTTCGCTTCTCTCAGGTCGTCTTCTCGTTGAGAACTAATGGGGACCCGGAAGTGAATTTGAGCCTCGGATTATTCACCAATGTCCTCACTCTCTCCAGCCGACCGGATCGCATTACTAATGTCGCGACGGTGGATTGCATGACTTTCGGGTTGTCTTGTAACGAATACTCTCGGCTACTGCTGAATCCTTGGTCTTTCTCGGTGGAAATTTGCATGTTCTGGGAGACGTGGCAGGGGAGTGATTCTGATCCGCAAATACAAATTTGCTTCGATAGTGACATGGTGACCGTAGACATAAGTCCTGAACAAATTAGAGCGTTGCAAATTGTGATGACGGAAATTAACGAGTGCGTTTCGGGTTTGGGCTCGGACGAAGCGAAGACTGAGCAAGCCGAGGAGACAGACGATTTCCTCCAGGAGAAGGATCAACATTACAAAGACGACTTACGGGCTGGAGCGTTCCAATTCGTTGATGCTACATCGAATAATGTTGATGAACTACCATTGCCGTATCAGGTCATTTTTTTTTAAATTATTATTAAATTTATTTAAATATAAATATGTTGATAATAACTCTGCTCAAAAATTATTGTCGCTTTCAAGCGCAATTTTTCTCGAGAGAGATTTAGTTTTCCATGGTATAATTATCAGTCAAATGATTGTAAAGGAATTTAGACTAACTGGAAGTTGTACATAGGTATACTGAATTAAAAACTATCCCGGGAATAACAATTATCTTAATACAGGTAATGTTTTGGAACCGCAAAATTTCCGCAATGGCTTGGCGATATCCCCAACCACGTGCTCTGACGAAAGTTAGGGTGTTTCCAGTGCCGTTTAAAATCACGAACGAAACGGACGTCGGTGACCATCAAGTCCTGTGTCATTTGGAATACTGGTCCGAGTCTCACGGATCCTATCAACCTTACACCCAATTTTATTTATCCGAAAGTGAAATGTCGCACTTGGATCTGCCCAAAAATCGACCACTACCACCGGTCGCTTGCATCTGGAGGGTGCTCCTTACCACAACAAAACACGGAGATACTCGAGAACAATCGCGGATATTAATGTCGCCTCGAGCTTTAGCCGGTTGCATTCGAATAGACTCGTACTTCAACAAATTTTTAATTCCAAACTTGACTCTGTCTCTGACCATGTCGACTCTGAACGTGTCTTTCTACAACGGATTCGATCAGAACGGAACGTACCACACCCCCGATTGTTTGAAACATTACGTTTGTGATATGGCATTGCCTGAAAATCAGTGTTTCTTGACTTTCGGACTGGAAGACACCAAAGCTTACCTCTCCACGTGGAATTTTAAACTAGCTGCTTTCGAGTTGAACTCAAAAGTCCGAGCGACATATTTGGATTACGAATTTCTCGTGCAACAAACGCTCATAGAGCCGTTTACGGCTAGGATTGAAGTGAACATTTCTGAAAGTTTGGGTGTGAATTTGGTTTCTGAGCCAATCCGACTGAGAGTTGGTGCATCGATGATGCACACTCTAATGGTGAGCGCTCAAATGTGGGCACAAACAATGTATTCGCAACCTGACGAGCCAAAAGAGCTCGTTGTCGTGACGCACTATGTAATATGCAATGACACGAACGTGAGCTTACGATTCGGACAAGCCGGACTCGAAGAAATTCTACTGCCTTCACGAACTTGTCATTTATATGCCTGGCGATCACAGAAGAGCAAGCAAGTTATGAGAGTAGCCATTGAAGCGGAAAACTGGATTTGGTCGGAGCCGTTCGAGATCTTCAAAGACCGCACTCAATTGTTGCGAATAGCCGAGAAAGAAATGAGCATAGTGGTAACCATCAACAGTTTATCCGCCACACAAAAGTCTGTTGTTTTCTCTGGACAGCTCGTCATTTGTAACATGCTCCTCGAGCATTTCGAGCTCAAAGTTGTCGAGGATACTCAGAAGGACCGCGACTTCAAGAACCTTCCCAGCTACGTGGTCAACGGAAAGAGCACGCCCCCTTCATTGCTCCTGCGCAACAAAAACGAATACTTCTTGAGAATACGATTCTTCGGTTTGGAAGCTGCCTGGTCGGGAGACATTCCTCTCAAAGAAAACACCAAGTGCACACAACCATGGCTTGTAAAAGGTACTGCTCCTCTTGAGGATTCCATTATAAAATGTAACAACACGTCCACGGTAGTTCATACTCTAAATTTGAGAGTCGATTAATTGCAGTGCCGTTGCAAGAGAGGGGACAATTCTTGAGCGTTTGGTGCCGCATCATCGTCCAAAAATTTCCAAATGGCAAGAAGATACTTGCGATACTGTGGCCTTTGTTCATGGTTAGATCAAATTTACCAATCAGCTCGAAAGTACAAATAGAGACTCCAACTCTAAACGTTCACCTTGAGTCGACCGTTAGGGGACGTGGAGAGTATCAGCAGTTGTATTGTCCGGGGACCATAGACCATTCGCATCAGTTATCATTCCAACTTGAGTGAGTAATATTATGAATTATGGGTTGGGGTTTGTTCTTGATATATTTGATATAATCAAAATTCAACTTCGTCAAAAAACGAAGATAATTTTTACTGTTCATTATTCATTGTGTCAGAGGCCTGTTAGCATAGTCAGAGTATCATGGTGCGTGTATTAAACTAACTTCAAAGAAATAGTTTGTGCAACTGACCGTCAACCTCCTAATATTGCATAATTAGAATTTAAGTCATTTAAGCAATTTAAACCACTCAGCAATTATAATTATATAAGCACTTAAACTTGAAACACATAGAAAAATTTAAATCCCTTAATTAAAATCTTGTACTTAGAAAACGAAAAACCTGAAAATACAATATTGGTACAAAAATTTCATCTTGAAGTAAGCTAGAGCCTTATTTACTGGCTCCGTGAATCCATACTATTGTACCTTTAACTCTCAAATTAGGAGCGGAACTCCAACATCCAATCCCTACGTACCCCTGAACTACAGTCTAGTAGATCAACGCGAATTCTTCAAGAAACCGGAAGTAGAGAACATAAATTACATCTTGGGAATCGTCTCTGACTTTGACAAACCCAACTGGCCCTACTTCACTGAAGAGCGCGAAGACATAGAGTTCGTTATTGAAGATCAACCTCTGACTCACGTTCAAGTCAGGTATGCCAACGCCTGCCAATATTCATGCTCCCTACTAGTCGAGCTCCTTCCGTGGTGCCTACTCACGAACGTCTTGGGCTGTTCTATCGGCATTTTCGAGAACGAAAAAGAAATATGCCGGATAAGTCATCACGGAATAGTAACTCCTCCAAAATTGGAAGACACATTCTTCATTGGCGTCGGCATTGGAAAAACATGGAACATGTCTTCACCGTTGCAGCTATCTAAGCCAGACTGGAGCCAAAGCTTTTACATGCCGAAAATTACAGGGACGATTCCCCTCAATGGGAACATGAAAACTGCTGTGAAATGCGATAAAGATGTAAGTCTAAATGAAATGAAAATAAATATAAACATATTTACAAGTATTGCTGAATTACTTTGTAAATATTGAGGTTTTGTATGGTAAGCCATTTTGTTGTTACGATGAAATTTCCAGATCTGCATGGTTTCCATCAACAGCTGTATTTCAAATGAAATCAGATTGCTCAAAGTATGCTCAAGTCATGTTATTTCAAACCACACATCACTACAAGTAAACGTGGCTTGTTTTACCGTCACAGATTCCAATGTTACCTATAATTTCCCAGAACATCTTGAGAAGCACGCTTTCGTCATAGCTCCGCATTTACAAAAAAGGTTGGAACAATTATATTTACATTAAAAACTATATGGAGGTACCTCCATTGACATACTGTTCATCAATGTTTACTTAGTCAGTAGTTTCCTCAAGGGTTATGATATAAAACCAATTAAACGTAATTCTATAGCAATGCTGGCGTTCCTATTACTCGATGGTACTCGATTTGTAAGAGCAAAGAAAATCTGGAGCAGTATTCCGAATACGCTCTATACGTTTCATTTACAATCAATCCTATTTACGGTTGGTCCTGTCCTATAAGGGTGGATAAAAATTTATTGAGGAGGAGCATATCTGTCCAAAATAATGAGCAAAGTGTGAGTAGCTAAAATACGATTAACCCATTAGCGCTTACTGTACTATTTTAAGTACCACAGACATCTGTGATTATAATAGTAGTGGTTGATTTTTTAAACGGCAAGGTGTATTTTTATTCACATTTTTGTAATCAGTAAGACTTCATATAAAGTAGATAAAAGTAGTAAAATAATTAACAAATAATAAAGTTTAGGTAGTGTTGTAGCTCATCATATAAGAATAATAGATTCGTAAACGCCAAAATTGGATGATTATAATACTTTATAACATCTATTCTGCACTCTACAATACACGATCACATATTGCATTTTAGATACCCCTAGCCCTTGTCTCTGAAGAACACAAAGGCCAAATTTTCCTATCTTTACACCATGATTACAACCCACAAATGAATATAATCAATCAAACTGGATCGAAATTATTCATTGCTCAACATTCCGGAAACGATGCCATAACGTCCGATGAGAGTGAGCATTTCAAGTGGCTGTGCAGTGTGGAAAATGAACGCAACATTTATTATACCATGCCGATTGTCAGCGAGAAATTTCCAGACTTGCCACATAATCCATTAGACTTGAATGTGGTTATAGCTGCTGATCCTGAAGGTTTGCGATCATTTTTGTAGTATCATATTTTATTTTTTATTTATTTTATTTTCCATTTATTTTCTTTTATTTTTTTTATATTTTAGTATTATATTTTATCACCGACTATTGAATTACTTGGGTAATCTCAAGTAATTAACATATGACTTGCGTTGGGTTGGGAGAAGACATATAATTTATTGAATAATTGTCTACGCAGGTGATCCGCAAGGTTTTCAATGGTCCGCACCGATTTCATTGGAAAATTTCAACGACCAATACATAAAGATACCGTTTTACGGAGACGTCAAAGTATTGATTGTGAGAACAACACACACGATCGTAATGAATGTTGACTCTGTGAGTAAAGTAGAAATTAGCGCGAGGGACATCAGGGTTCGGTTGTCCCAACATCACCAAGAAAATACCAAGAACCAGGAAAGCGTCACAGATATGAATTTAGTGAAAGCAAGTGCTAGTCCGGTAAGATGGTTTTCTGATGTTTATGAGGAATAAATTGTGTTCAGAAACATGATGATGATTTTAAATTGAAAAAAGGTGGTTACGACATTGAAAATAACTTGATATTTGGGTTTTGCATAGGGTAGTGAAACAAGCGAAACAACATACAGTGGAACTTTCTACAGTGCCGAAGAAGTGGCAGGTCCAAGCCACGAAAACCGTGTTATTACACCGCAAATGAAACGGAAATTGTCAACGGTAGAAGAAAAACCTGTAAGCCTCATGAACATGAACTCGAAGCAAGGGCAAACTTCAGATTCTGAAGAAGCTTCTTCCAACAAGCGAATACCGGCAATAATGGCTGAAAAGTATCATGTTGCTAGTAAAAAAGTGGGTCTTAAAGTTATTATTTACTTACAACACGTTGTCGTTACGATCACTTCGGATTTAGAGAATGGAGGTGTGGAGAAGCATGAGATAGGCTGTTTTACCATTGATGATCTTGCGGTTGTTGCTGAACAGAGTGATGTGAGTTTTAGTTGATTTGCATTGTAACGTAATATTTCTTTAGTAACGGTTGCTTCCTAATATGAAATTTTCTCCTGACACGGCATTCAGTACCGGTCTAAAGTTGAAAATTTTATATTTCAACACGAGTTTATTGTTACTGGTGTAACAGCGATTTGAGATAATTATTGATTTATTTTATGTTGCCATCGCTATGATCGTAGTAATTTTTCTTAGCCAGGTCATATCTATGAAGATTTCCATTCCATATTTGGCTCTTGTATAGATGAATTTTGATTAAGAAATGCATATTTTATATTTTCAGATGATGTATGTCACAATAAGTGCATCAGGACTTCAGTTTGATAACCAACTTTATTCGAACGGATCCTACGATTTTCCGGTGGTCATAATTGGACAGAATTCGACTTCATCACGCCTGAAATCGCTGAATATCCCAATGCAACAGTTAATTCAGGAAGCTCACGCCAATGTGTTGTTTCTGTTTGATTTCAGTCTGGACACTTGGCACGATGAAGTGTTAAATAAGAAGATCACAGGTGCATATTTGCTTTTTTCATACAACGAATTTTTCTAAATTGCATTCGTTTTTCCATTCTAAGTTACCATATAAATACAGTAATCATCGGTGTGAACAAAAAGTCTCACCAACAAATAATTACCAGTTCAAATTCATTTCAATAATATCGACAAAATTTGACACACCAAGTAAAATATATCAGGAACTATAATTAATCACCTGTTATTCCTCTAATATGCAAATTTTGTAACGTGCTAAATAGCTTGTTCACATCGTGAGATTAAGATGTTTTATTTTGGTGATATTGCAAAGTATAAGGGACGTAACTTCTAAATTAAAATTAAAAACTTTCAGATTTCAAGGACATCAGCATCCACATCAAACCTCTTGCGGCTTACATTGAAGACACTTACATAATGAAACTTTTAGACCACCTAAAGGTGCTCTCACCACCAAATTTGATTATGTGGCCCAAACCAGAAACAAAAACAATTTATTTGTCTGCTGGTATGGTGAACGTTCCAGTACACGTTCAATGGAGATCAAGCATTGTTGCAAAACCAATAACTATACATAATCTCTTGATCGATCCTTTATCCGTGTCAATGTCCATCCATTCGTCCATAAAACTGTACATTGCTTTGGATCAATCTCCACTGCATTTCACCAAGTTTGAGAGGAAGAATTTGCTGACTACACCTTTTCGGTGAGTATTGCTTGTGAAAATACACGAAAGCTATTCATGCACCAATGTAAACTTTTTGAAATATGTTACTGTGGATGTGAGGAGGCATAATATTATGAATTATAATCTATATTACCTCTGATTCTGCTTATGCATATACTATTAGGGTCGTTTCATAAGTTCGTTCACGTTTCCTATATGATTTATTTAATGAAATACACATTAAAATACAAACGAACCCTTATAACGATCCAATACATATTATGTGTAATCGAACTTTATAGATTCGGTCATGCCCTAACCATGCATTACCTGTCTGGAGCTATTTTTGGAGCTGGATGGGTTGTGGGTTCCTTGGAATTATTAGGAAGTCCGGGCGGATTAGCGCGAGCTATGGGAAGTGGTTTACGAGACTTCGTCAGTTTGCCGTACAGCGGCTTTTGGCAGGGACCGTGGGCTTTTCTCGTTGGAGTCACCCACGGAACATCGTCTCTTATGAGACACATCACTGCTGGCACATTGCATTCCGTTACCAAACTGGCATCGAGCGTCGCGAGAAATTTGGATAGACTGACTCTTGACCAGGAACATTTGAAGAGGACGGAGGAGCAGAGGAGGCAGAAACCACAAGGATTTAAGCAGGGATTTATGCAGGTAAATGGAAACGGAAATACTTTGGGTTTTAAGAAAGGCAAATACAGTAACAAGTTATCAAATGTATTTTTATTTGTATTGCATTAAGTAAATCGTATAAGAAAACCGAACGAACTAATAATTTGTGTCTATTTCAGGGCTTAACAGGTTTAGGCATTAGCTTATTGGGTGCTATTGGAGGCATCGCTCACCATCCCATCCAATCTATGATGACGGAGAGGGCATCACCAGGCCAAATTGCAGCAGGTGTTGGTCTTGGATTAGTAGGAATCTTCACTAAACCATTGAGCGGAGCTGCAGAATTACTCGCTTTGTCAGGACAAGGTAAGCTAATTTTCATTTATTACTATGCATATTATCAGATTAAAAAAATAGAATTGAGCGCTCCCCAGCATTATGAAAATTCATTCAGCTGAATAATAAATATTTTAAATGAACTCTACAAAACGTATATTTGATAAGTTTCCTAAAAATTTGCCAAATCAATATATACACTTCTTCAATGACTAGCAAGATTTTAATGATATCTGAACAAACTAGCCTTTGACATTTTTGCATGAACCTATTTAGAAGTGCAAGAAAAACGGGAAAGTCGGGCTTGAGTTTTCTAGTGTTGAATAAATTATAATACTGTAACAACAATCAAATTGAATAATAACAAATTTGGGAAGTAATCTCAATGAGTTATTGAAATTAAATATGGCAGTGTTGCACATGTATGAAAAACAAAATATATAGTCACATACAGGGCATGTATCTAATTTAGTGAATATTTGAAGTTGATATCTCGTGATGTTTTTTTTAAACTATCATTAGTTATCAGTAATAATTTGAAGGTACCGCAATTTTAACGTTTCCCCCAGGTTTTTTACAAGGAGCCGGTTGGAACCTGCTTCCTGAACCGAGAGGTCCTCCAATGTCAATGCACCTCTTTTCCAGTGCAAACGCCCTCTTAAAGTACCAGTGGAAGTATATTCAATTGATATCAAAAAATGACGTTCTCTTTGTGACCGATGCTACCTACATCACCAGCTTCGGGCAGTACGAGGCTGTAGCGTTAGTGCTCACTATCGACGCCCTAATCATTGTCAATACGGATGAGGACATGTTGCAAAAGATCCTAAGTTTGACCGAATTGAGTGGAGTTGAGAGTTCGGTGGACCCTACGCTTTTGAAATTGAAATTAGCTCTGCCGAAGCCCGAGCCGAAAATAATTGATGAAATTGTGGTGGAAATGGATCCGGTTAGTCGGGCTCGTGTTGTCGATTACGTTCGTAATACGGTCGGGTATGCGCAAATTGCAGATAGAGATGCCGAATCGGATCATTCCATGAGAATTTCTCCGGATTTGCCGGAGGAGAAAGGAGAGGAAACGGCAATGGAAAAATCTTTAACTTTTTATGTGAACCCGCAGAATAGAAATTACTTTTTGTGTTTACTGTCGCTGGCGAAGAAACAATCGCAAAAGTACAACTTTCCAGTATTTTAAATCATGCAAGTCACCGGCAGTTGAGGACTGAAGACGATATTCAATCGCAAAATTCAACTTCCCAGTATTATTTGCAAAGGTTATTGTTACTGCTCGTGGTCGGGTTTTATTTTCACGAAATACAACGTCTAATCACATTCCAACTGTTTATTTGGGGAGTGTGGGAAATGTGTGATATTTTCTTGTTTATCGCTGTTGATTTTATTCATTCATGTATAAATTGTACACATTTTTGCAATACACAGAATAAAGTTTATATATTTATGGATTGGATGTTTGAATGATCTATTACCTATTGCGAGACAACTTCGAGAGGAACTATAGCTAAAAACTAATCGATTAGAAATAAATTATATGTACAGGGAGTGTTTGTGGAAGATGGCGTTTCATTTGATGAGTTTTCGTTGTACTTTAGCGCGTTGGTCGTCTGGTGCTAGTCCGAATGGCTTTGTGTTGTCCGATGCGATGTACTGGTTGACTTGAATGTCCAGCAATGTATCGTAGCCGTATACGTCAGTTGCTAGTTGCTGTAAAAATTTAATCGATGGTTCACATTTAGTTTTATATAGTAAGTATATTTCACAGTCTTTGCTATAAACAAGAGATTATGCTATAACTCACCTGTGTTAAAGGACTGGTATTTGTCGTGAAGATACACTCAAACTGCCTCTCCTTAGCCAACCTCAAGACTTCTTCTTCCATAGTTTGCATGATAATTACGTTTTCCTTAGGCGACAAATAGGCCTTAGTGCCCATCATGAAAGAATGCAAGCTCTTTCCCTTTTCCTCCGATAGGTATTTTTCTCTCATCGGTCCCTCGACGTATTCGATGAATTCGAAGACGATGATGAGCTTTGAGGTGATTGAAACGTCCGGTTCGTCGCGTACGTCTAAATTCAAAGCTGTCCCCACAATTTTTCCTGAAGAAGTTCTGAGAATGAAGCTGAGATTCGCTTCGATTAAACTATCCCAAACGCAGTCGAGGAGTTCGATGTAATCAGCCTCAGATACGTCGGGCATCAGCCACTGTTCCAGTTCAGCTTTGTTGTAGAAGCTGCTTATAATCATACTGGAATGAAAATATTTCCGATAAAGTTCTCCGACAGCGAATTCCTAAATTTATTTTCTCATTGGGAATTTCCAATATTTCTACAAATTGCAGTAATCCCCGTCCCCTCGGGATTGGGTTTCCTATTATTATCCGCTATTTGTTTTTCAATACAGAATCATTAGCCTTGTTCCAACAACAGTCGGGAATTAGTTTTATGACGTATTCGTATTACACGTATCCGTCAATACTCACTCGTAAACATCGGCTTTATGTTCACTTTTCAACGGTTCGCTTGTATAGGAAGGTGGCTGAGCCATGATTTGACTGCTACTCTTCTTTTCAGGAGACATTCTATCCAACACTTCACCTAAATCTATGGCTGCTATGAAATCACTGATGCTAATGTGGTAGCCTTTTTCATTCAAACTCGTTATGGTGAAAATTGAATTGAGGGAATTTCCCCCGATATCGTAGAAGTTAGCGTCAATAGAAATTGCGGATCTTGCGGATCTATTCAGCACAGAAGCTACTGTTTCAAACAGAACTTTAGCTGCCTTCATTTGGTTTTCTTGGACACCCGAATAGTCAATATCCACTTGATAGCACGAGTCATCTGCAAATTCGATTGACCTTTGATTATGAATTCATTTCTCATATTCAAAGGAGATACGAATGAATGCCATAAGATACCATATAATGCCATGATATACCAATGTCTAAAGCAGTACTAGTCTAAAGGCTCACCATTATTATTGGTGTTTTCATAGCTCTTCAGCAAAGCTTGTCTGTCTGTTTTTCCATTCACCAATAAAGGAATACTTTCCAAAATAACAACTTGGGGTACCATGTACGAAGTGAGCTTCTTCCTCAGTACGTTCTCAATTTGATTCTCATTCATTAGAGCACCAGTGGTAACGAATGCCAGCAGAGCTTGATTGATTTCTCCTGGCTTATAGCACAAAACTATCCCCTTTTCCACCCCTTCGATGGAAGTCACCGCCTTCTCCACTTCAGCCAAATCAACCCTGTGTCCCCTAATTTTCACCTGCGAATCCGTTCTGCCTTCATAGATAAGGGTTCCCTTCTCGATTCTAGCAAAATCCCCAGTTTTGTACAATCGAGAAAAGGTCGGATCTATGGCCAATGGATTTTCGACGAATTTATCAGGATCCCTTCCGTTCACGTATCCCGCAGCTAAATTCAAACCGGAAACGAGTACTTCACCCACATCCCCTGCCTTCACAGGCCTAAAGTCTTGATCGAGGAGGTAGATAATAGTGTTATCCACCGGAAGGCCGATGGGAACTTTGTCCTGATTTTTGAGTTGCTGTGGTCCGCTAATTACGTGGTACGTCACGTCCCCCATAATTTCCGTGCTTCCGTAGAAATTGCAGAGTTTGTGGTCGTTTTCCGGGAAGAATTTGAAGAATTCTTCTGCCAAGGAAACAGCAAGAGTTTCACCGGAACAGACCCATATTTTCAGGTGCGATAAGGCGTTCGTCTTATTCTGAAATAGAGGCCTCTTTGCACTAACGACAGGAATACTCCTTAGTTGATTGTTATTAAATATCATAATTATGATTGTTTGTACCTAATTCCCCATTTATATCCAAATGTTTCTAGATATTCAACATAATTTGATTTTATGAATTTTTAAATGCTGTATCATCAAAAAATTATATATGGATAATTCCAATAAATCCTCTCTACCCATTTGCATCTCATCAATGAGTACAGAAGGTCTAGTGGAACTATTGTAGTCTCATTCAATTTCTTGTAGGCGATTGCCATTTAAAATAATTATTGAGGATATGCAATGAAAACTGTCATGTCTTCTGAGAAAACTTGATTTCTTTAAACAGAAAATAATAGTGTTCAAATCACCCTTCCGATTTGCATATAGTTATAAAACATGAGGCGAGAAGTGCCAAGAGAATCGTGAAAAATATACCTAATCACGTTATGCCAAGAGTAATTGGTCCTTATAAGCAATTACAGATTGCAATGCACTGCATGATTAATTTTATTATGCACTCTTACTTCGGTTATGACAATAAAATAGCTAAAATTAAAACTCATAAATTACCTGCAGCTCTAAATACATTAGGAGCGATCTGAGCAGCGAGGGAACAAGGACAAGCCTTTCAATCTGGAAAAGAATTGGATTTTAATGCGAAAATACATTAAAAAATGCAATCAGAAAATTTAATTGTACGCTCAAGGCTTCAGGATTCATTTTATTATCATGCTTTAGTGTAATTCCGACGTGCCTAATTACCGGTAAGAATTCAATCGTTAGATAATGATGGATACCTCGTATTTTTCCAATACTGCAACGAGTTTCTCAGGATCTTTGGTGGTAGATTTAGGCACAACTAGAATTGCCAAACCATTAATGAGGGGTCCCCAAATTTCAGAAACACTGTCCACGAAAGTAAGTGCAGTTTTGAACACCCCTGTTTTCTCAGTGCTGCTGTATGGAAAAGTTTTGAATTGCCATTGAAGCCTGTTGAGAATAACTTTATGTGGAAGACGAACCCCTAAAAGTAAAGAATGTTGCCATTCACCTTGCTTGTTACTGCTCATGTCCAAGAGATATGCCGTGTTCCAGATTTGCAGTCTAATTAGCATTCGATATTAATATACTTTCTCTTATTAACATAGGCATATGCAATTGATGATTTTTCACCTAGTTTTCCTTTGATTCAGTTTGATCTGAGATTTTACCGACAATGTCCTTGCGTTCATTCATTATTATCTATTATTTTTCAGTGAAAGTCGCAGGTGGGTAATTGGAATGCGCTCACCTTTCAATAAATGCCCGAGTAGTCTTAAAAAAGCGTCAAGTTCGATCGCCAACAATATGACGAATCGATAATCGGTTTTTAATGTAATTGGTATAATCGTTTAAGCGACATTGAGCTAAATACAAACAATCAATGTCTCTTATCGTGCATTAATGTGGATTATACAGTTTATGTCAATTTATGCAGAGTCGCATGACCTATTGGTATAAATTTGTTGTCAACCAAAAATTATCCAAATTATTGAAAAAATAATTATAAAAGTTGATGGATTTTTATATTTTCCCAGTCAATGGACAATAATAAATGCGACAAATCCTTGTTGCATGACCTGTGATGTCAACGAGCGCCACGTAAAAAAAATGTCATAATTTTTCCATCATACCTTTTGGTATCCCAGTACTTCCGGAAGTGTAAAGAACAATCGCCAAATCGTCTTTTAGATGTTGGACGCATTCTTTATCACTCAAATTGTTGGACGGAGCGTTCTTAGATGCCTCCAAGAGACCAGAGAAAGAAGTTTTGTGTGTTTCAAGGAAAAATTTGGAATCTGTACAAACAAAAATGAACGATGAATCATTAATATGGTACGATATTTTAATCGAAACTTACCTTCATCGAAAATTACGATGACAGGTTTGGATTCACGAATTATATGCTCTACTCTGGCTCCTGGAAAAGACGGTTCCAACGGAAGATACGCACCCCCGGCTTTCCAAATCGCCAAAAGAGCTATGACTAACTGATCTGTTGGGTGCATAGACACGGCCACTATGTAATCGCCATCAGAATTGCTTGCCAAACGATTTGAACTAATTATTTTTTTGATCGTCCTCGCCACCCTGTTTGTTATTTCGTTTAGCTCTCTATAGGTGTACGTGATTTCTTTGCCGTTCTCTTCGAAAATTAAGGCCACCTTCTCGCAATCCGGGCTTGAGGCTACATCCTCGAAAATTCTATGTAGGAGTTTAGGTTTTAAAGCCCTAGTAGGGCCTTTCAATATGGAAAGGTGTGGAATGGACCCCATGACCTTCCTAGAATTCAGAATTAAATCACAGACTAGACATATACAAAATGATTGCTCTATGATTAAATCCAAAAAATAATTCCTCGTCAGTCATGTTGATTCGAAATCGAAAGGAGGAAACATTTAAAAAAATCAGGTGAAGGATGAAAAATGCACTTGAAAAAATTGTAAGATGAAATTTGCATCTTACTATTTCGGCGTTGACCTTTCCCGAAGGTTCATAAATAAAGTGTTATAATTATTATGGTTCCGATTAGAGAAGGTCGGTTTCAATGTTGCGCGCACTCCTAATGATCAGATCAAATGAACCGTATTTAGGTGGTATAGCAACGAAGTGTGAAGAAACTTCATTGTTCTTCGTACTTTCAAAAGTTCGCTTCAATACTACGACAAGTGGTAAAGATTTCAATGGAACCGGTAAGAAAAAGGAGTAACTGTTCAGTACCAGTTATTGCAATTTTGACCAAGGCAACTGAATAAACCTTAAATCAAGAGAATGAACTTCAAAATACAATAAGAAAAAAGGCGATCACCGTTGGAGGTAACATTTCAAGGTAGTATTTGTACAATTGACCGCGAAACTGAAATCTGCACTTCCGGACAAAAAAAAACTTGTCGAACCTAATCCGTACCATTCATTCACTTAAATTCTGCGGTTCTGTGGAATAGCAAAAATTTTTGCATAAAATAACAATAAATCGTATCAAAGCGACAAACGTGCTACTAGTGCAACCTTGCAATTTTATTCTTTCCGTTCCACAACCCGTTTTTATAGGATCTTAATGATTGAAATCGCGGGGCACTTGAGATTTAATGTTGTCTGTGGTTATTTCAATCAATTCCCACTGGATAAATGAAATAAACATGTGGTAAATCCAAATTTATGTTTACTTAAAAATATCTGTAATACTGGAAAATACACATCAACGATGAAAATTTTATTCTGTTCGAATTGAAATGAGTAGCAACCTAGTTTACGTGACAAACAAAAATTACAATTAGTACAATTTAAATAATTATTCTATAGTTTTCACCTATTATTCCTAAATGAAAATTTAAACAGCTTTCTAACTCATTATTCAGAGGAGTATGAAAAAATTGTTTAACGAGGGCACAATTAACCAGTTGTCCCAACCAAAAGATCGGCTGAAGACGAAGGAAATCGCAGTGCTTGCATCATAGGTAATCCCATTGGCCAACAAACTTCGATTTGATTATGAAACGAGCGGAATATTACGGTGTCAAGAGAAGTAGCAGTGCGTGAAATTCACTAAAGAAGTAGCACGTTACTATAAAACCTATTACCAAGGATGAAAACAGTGGAAGGATTTTTTCGATTGATGTGGACGATTGCGTCCTTGAAGAGGAAAACCGAATGCTCTGATATTCAAGTCCTTATTTCAGTTTCCTTGGGCAGAATGGAAAGTCGCTCTCTGAATTCAGAACACGAGGCGGGCTTAATTATTTAAAATTTACGGTCAATATTTCACCGCATTTTACTGCAATCCATCAAATCCAAAGGCAATTCGTTTATTTTGTAATTTTGTGATCGTTAACGCAATAATTAATTGTTGGGTACTGTGAAATCAAACCTCAAAATAAGAAATTTTGGAAAAATTCAAGTTATTATAGGCAAAAATTAAATAAAGTGCGAAAATAATATTTACAAAAATTTATCTAATAAAATTATGAGTGTAATTTCTGTATTCCAACTGAATATTTTACTAGTACCTAATTAGCGATCTGT
The DNA here is from genome assembly GCA_033557855.1 of Hydrochus callosus. Classification (NCBI taxonomy): domain Eukaryota; kingdom Metazoa; phylum Arthropoda; class Insecta; order Coleoptera; family Hydrochidae; genus Hydrochus; species Hydrochus callosus. Next base: position 4,613 of record JAUIMY010000245.1, on the reverse strand, counting down.
AATGTATTCATTAAGTAAATAGGATAACGAAAATACTTCTCGGTGACCTAGTTTCAGGTTTGAGCAGTAATTAAAATGACATTTACTAAATAGCATAAAATTACGTTCATTTAAGTTAGAACACATTATGGTTTATATAATACGTATAACTGTTGATCTCTCTGGGCTAATTTGTATGTAAATTTGTGCACTACCATTGTGCACACACAAAAAAACGTTTGATTTTCCTCGTATTTTCATTAAAAGCAGATATTGTACCAAATATCCCCATGACACCAATATGTTTGAATTTAAATGTACCCTGTATTCAAATTAGTTCTGGCCAAATTAAATTAAGAAGTCTCCCCGTTTATTCAGCAAATAATGCGCCAAATACACAGCTGTTTAGTGTTTAGATGTTGGTTGGCAAAAATAAAAATAATTTTTGTGGTTCTCCGCGTTAATTTTCCAAAATGATAGGTAGGTACATCCAACTGTAAAGTATGCCATAAAAATAATTAATACTCACGGAAGATATCACAGGCAAACGTTTTCCCAAAAATAACTGGAAGCCACACAACATAAACTGAAGAACTCGATGACCAAAGGAATAAATGAGGAAAGCCTACGTAAGGGGGCAATTTAATGGTCAAGCAAAGACTCTTGCTTATATATTGTGGTGGAGGGGAGGAGGCTAAATAATGCATCTCCAATTGATATGAGAGTGGAAGAGAGAGGAATAATCTCCTGAAAATGAGATAGAGATAACGTACAAAAGAGCCGAATAGAGGGGAACTGATTGGGTTTGTTTAATGTGGAAGTCACTTTTACCTCCCTCCCCCCCTCATCGTTTTTCCTATTCAATGATGCGTATTTTAATGCATATTGTTTAGCCGTGGCTGAATCCGTTTCCTCTTAATGAATTTAAGATGTTCAAATTCCCTTTCTAACATTGTTAGCAAAAAATAAGCATAAAAATCGCCAAGTCATATCTGTTTAATATATTGCGTAATGATATGAATTCCCACTGTTCCTCGGAACGGTATGTCTATGTATGTAATCTGGAATGGGAATCCCAATTAATTCATGTTGACAGTTCGTTGAAGATATCAGGGAAAACCAGACCAAAGTGTATCCCCATTTTGATTAGTAATATTTTGTGATAAATCTTTATTCCCTTGACATTCTCAGGACTAAAATATTGGAAGTTTCTATTGGAAATTTGGTATAGGTACATAATTTTAAATAATTTTAAAAATCTACTTTTCGAAATATTTGCGAAAATGATACATATGCAAAATATTTTAAAGGATCTGCACCTGCAAAATTGCATCATATGCACATATGAGAAGGCGTAGACTTAACTGTTCATGACAACAAACGATCAGATAAATCATAAATCTGCAAAAGAAAGTGCGGAGGAAAGGTAACTGCAACGTGGCCAAGAAACGTGCAATGCTGAATGACCCCCAAAAAGAAAATATCCTGAGGCATTCGGATTTACTACCAGCTGGATGTGAAACCTACTGAGACTCATTGCAATACATATAATTTCTATAATAAACTCTGCTGATTGCGGAGAACATAAATAATTCATTCCATGGAACGCTGTTTGCGTCTAATTAATGAAATCAAACATAGATGATATTGTTCCAAAGTTATAATTTATTTTCGAATACATATTATTATAAACTGTAAGTTGTTGGGATGAGTAGTAGTACATGCAATTCAAATGAACACTTCGTCATGAAGGTTGTCCTATCATTCATACAAAGAATAAACAATGTGAACGTGAGCGTTAATCTATGCTTCAAGAAATTCATTTTAACTAGAAATTGTAAAAACTGCATTGAACACTAGAGCCCGTCTCGTGGCAAACAAGCAATTATCAATCAATGAAAAACTATTTTTTGTCACTTTTTTGCGAATTGAACAAATCTATCACTAAAGGTGAGAGCATTATGTTGACTAATAATAATTAGAACAGATTGCAAAACTGATTAAACAAGAATTACGAATTCTAAAGCTTTTACAACTGCCAGCTACTGTTTGACAGGTATTGCACTAGATTGTTGAAAATTTACATGTGTAATTGAAGAGTTTAGTGCGAAACGGACCTGTACACCATATAATCAACACATTTTTAATACTCTTAATGCCTGGATGCGATGAAAATGCCAAGGGGTAACCTTCATGGGGGTTAAAATTTTGTTCGCACAACCACAACGAAAACTTTTCCTTCGCAAATTTGCCCATACGGCGTTTCCAACACGTTCCTCCACTATGACTCGTGCGGTTAGTTAAAATTCAATTTTTTACTCTATTGGCCCGATTGATATTCTGATCAAATCGTGAGTTGAATTTCTAACCAACCTTTAGACTGCCAAATTTAGACTGCTATCCTTCAGTTGAAAATATGTGGGGAAAAATCAATAAGTCCAAGAATACTTTAATTTATGTTTGAACACAAACATAAATGGAGGTAGTCATTCAGACATTGCCAAATTTCAGTCAGGAAATGTCCAACATACCCCTTTTCTACGCAACTCGAAATGTTGCTGATGTATTGTATTTTAAATGAGGAAATTTTAATTTAATTTCGCGTAATGGCCATGTTAATTGAATTAGGAAACAAATGGAGCCCAATTGATTCAAGGATCTCAAAGTCCAAACTACGCATTTCCCTCATCGCCAGCTCTAAAATTTCGTTGCTTCTTCGCTAGGTATTTCTTGAATTGACAGATAATAAGATTCTTCGTGATGTCTTCAGCGCTCCAATTCTAAGGAAAATTCCACTAACTAACAACTTCGTAATGAAGATGTTTATGTTCTAAGAAAGCCGATTTTGTCCGCTTATTTTCAATTACATTCCGAAAACATTTTCCACTTACGTCAGTTTTTCTGTGGTTTATTCCGAATAGAAAAATTGTAAACAATCTTTACAAAAGTTAATTGTTGTATCAACTGGAGCCTTGGATGTCGTTTCTCTTCAAAAGTTATGCTAACACGTGATTCGTAACACTCAATTAAGGAGATTGGAAATTGTGTTTCGTTATAATTGCGTCTGTTCCAATGCAATAACTCCGGATGATTTAATTTGCATGAAATTTGCTGCCTTGTGGGCGTCCTCGACATCTTCGTCTCGTACCTCATATCGATTGAACCCTCAAACCCCCAAGAGTGGAGTAAAATTTCAACTGGGTGACGTGACTAACTACTGTAGGTACTATCTAAGTTTACATGGGAAATAGTGTTCTGTGGTCATGATTTTAAATCGGAAAGTTCTCACCAAATTTAATTTATTAAAATGTTAAACACTGCATGTCCTGTAACATGGTTGTATGGTGCGATAATAGTGTGAAGAGAGAGTAATAAATGTAGATTTAGAAATAGATGTTACTTTAGGCAAATAAATGGAGACTATTTTTGCCTTGGAGTAAATAGTGACAAGGGTCCATTTGGGGACATTGAAAGACGTAAACCAGCACTTTTATATCGAACTTTCCCTAAAAAGGCCCATTTCCAATGTATTCACTGAAGTCGATTCCATGTGCGAATTTTATTGGGGTGTGGATAGGAGGAATACCAGATATGCAGATTCCCTCCGTCAGCTCCCCAGCAACTCGTTTAAAATTCAAGAGGAAGCCGGAGTTCTAGTGGCTAATTGCATTGTTTACTTCGCAAAGTCGGGCAAAATGGACCATTAGACTCGTTTAAAATTTGTGGGGCAATTGTTTTCAGGGGTTGCTTAATTGACTCTTTCGCACGATCCAATAGAAGTTCTATTCTATTCGCTTTATATTCCACATTTGAGAGGTTGAATGACATCAATCGGGTTGTTCTTCGCACAGCCAAGAGCTGCTGAAAAATTGAATTGGAAGATGCAGTCCATTCGTCGGAATGGAAGAGCTCCTAGAACAAAACACCAGGATAAATCTTCACTGTTTTGTTTTATTCCCTATTTTCCATTCAACATTCAGTTCGCTATTTCGTGTCGTTTAACTTTCAATTTCCTCCCTAGGCAATCTGTCTAGACTGGGAATGTAGTGATTGGATGGAGTGTTCCGAATATAATCAAAACTCCCTGAATTACTTTCGAATGGCTTTCGGAATAATTATGAAGTTTGCCGAACGGAGGAAAATCATAGGGCACTTTTATTATTCACGAGCTCACTTTCATTCCTGTTTAATGCCACCCTTAACTCTTACGTCTTTTTCGTTCTGATCGAAACGCCTTTTAATTAATTTGATTTCGGAACTTTTGGGATTGATTTCTATGTTAGTTAAAATAAGTAGGTTAGGGGATTTCCTTTGGTTAAAACTTAATGAAATAATATTCAGCGAATGTAAGTATTAAGTGTTCACTTTTAATTTGATTTTTGGTGAATATTACGATTTAAAGCAATTTGTTTTGTTGATATCCTGTTTTTTTTGTCAATTTATAATAGAATGAAACATTGCGTTCTTAATTTTTGTTTATGGGATCCTCTTAAAAGTGTGGTCTATAAAGATCTTGAAAAAAAATAAGAGGATATGAGCCAAAATTAGTGCAAAGGTAGAGGGAATAACACCGCACATGTTACATAGATAATATTGGAAGAAATTTTCGAACTAGATATCGTTTTATGGGGAAT
>JAUIMY010000244.1:0-54015 GCA_033557855.1 Hydrochus callosus | reverse complement strand
GTTGTGCAATTGAAGTTCAACTTTAAACCAGGTTCAATATGTCACATTTGACAATATTTAAATATAATAGTAAAATCTGATATTTTGAACTTGGTTCAAAGTTGAACTGCCATTGAACAACTGGTCCATAGTTGAGAAGTCAAAGTTGAATGTTGAGACTTGGATTGTTGGTATTATTAGAAAGAAAAGGAATATACTCTTTGAAGTTTCAAAAATTAACTCGGTTAACTATAAACGTATCGAAACAAATTCGATATGACGATTACGCCCAAACACCAATCGACAATGTGTACGTACCACCATTCGGGATTGCCTCGCCTAGAGCAGACGGGCCCATTAGCGGGAACAGCACTCCGCAGACCGATTATGAGGCTGGCGTTGATCCGTGTAACCCTGAAAGGACAACCAGGGCCGCATCATCAGCTCAACGTCAACAAACAGGTCTTCGTGAGCCCAGCGTTTGTCCGCGAGCGGCGATTTGCATTAGTAATGCGGTGCGCCGCGCCAGCCCGACCGATAGCCCTGTTTGATAAACCGAAAATGTCTCTTGTGTCTGTGCCGCCACTCTCCGTTTTCCGCCAGCCTGTATGTAAATACATGCATATTACATGGGCGCCCTTCGACCCCGGTCCTGCCGGAACAGTGGTCCGTGCAGAAGGGGCGCGCCGCCCCTCACCAAATCCCACAGAATTCGGCGTCCGGCCATTGTCGGACGTGTTCAATATTTAATTGGATGGGGATTTTTCATTACATCGGTGCGTTTTGGTCCGGCGGATTTGCTTTATTGCCCGGCCGTAAGCCCTCCGACGTTTCCTATTTATACCTGCCCGGGATTAGCAGGTCGGGGCGGGTCTTTTTGTGCTTTTTGATCGGCGGATTGGGATGTGACAAATTTTTGTAATTTGTGTGTAAATTAGGGGGGGGGGGTCGAACTGGCGGAACGTTTGGGGTGATTGATGGTTGCGAAGGGTCATCGTTTGGTCGGCGTTCGGAATCGATCGGTGTCTAGTCGTTCTTAGTCAAATAGTAAAAATCAAGTCATATTTGTTGAGGCGAACTGACACAGTTGTTGTTTTGGTACTTAATGTTTTAATGCGATTTGTTAGACGTTTCGTCAGCCATCTTTTTGGATTTTTTAGAGATGTTTTGCAACTAAACTTAAGGTTGGGATAACCATATATTGAGAAACTAGTTCTAAATGGTTTAAAATAAATAAAAGGACACGAAACGAGCCCATTCATTATTCGGAAGGGAAAACGCCCTATACCGGCCAATCCAATTGGGCAAATTATTAATAAATTCAATTATTCGAAACATTTTGCCAACACTGGGTCAACTCATTTTGCCGAACCTTAAATATACCTAACATATTTTGTTCGTAACACTCGTATCTATATTGGATGAAATATTTAAAATTTGACTCATACATTTGATTAAATTGACTGATTGCATTGTACTCGACTACAACAGTACAAAGCGCAATCTAATTTGAACTACACTGTGTTAATTATCGACACAGCAAACCTGACACCTCTCCATTGACCCTCGGTCAATTAACCTGGATAGCACAAATTCAGCGGGAGATGTGGCACATGTCATATCAAAAGCCTCCGCCCTTTCACTAGCAACATGAATCCGGGCCCACGTAGTAATAATTTAGGGCGCTGCCTTTACACAACCGCCTCGATGGTTCCATGTGTCGTTAACATCATTAGCGCCGATCAAACGTATCAGATGCGCGGGTGCACCGTAAATATTGAACTTTTACTCGTTAAGACCGGGATTTACATTCTGTTTTGTAAATATGGGCGAAGCCTGCTGCCTTTCGGAGTCTAATCGACCACAAACGGTACTAATTGGCACTCCAGTCTCTCCACATACGCGATCCGATTGATTACCCCCATAATAACATTTTTTACAGTCTAAATTCGCTTTGGCTATTTCTCTCAACCCTTCGTATCTGATTTTCCACTAATGATGAACTCCAACGAAAGGAGTGTCCTCCAAGAGCAGTTCTTCAATGATCAACATTCCATTCCTGCAAAGCCGAGTCGAAATGAATCCACTACCGCAAGTCAAATCTCATCGAGAAAATTCTCTCCGAGAACTCATCACCCCAAACCCCCCGACGTATAAGCCGTCGGTGTGGAAGGCGCAGTCCAAGTACCCACTTACCAAGCCGCATATTCTGTACACCTCCCAGAAGCGTCATCGAACTCCGCTAGGTAATGCAATCCACTCTCTTATCGACTTGATGTAATCTATACGGAAGCAATTTAGTTATTGTCTTTCCGGCGTCGCTGGCGTACCGCCCGACCGCCCCCCTTATCGGATTATGAAGTAACGCTCTCATATTTTCTCGTTACGGGATCGCCCTTTGGTTTTATTCTCTGAAGAAGGGCGAACCGTGAGACGCTGCCGACGTCGACGACACTTGTCGGAGGCCCTAGACGCGGCGCCGGCGTCGCTCAAGAACCAATTTGTGCCTTTTAACGGATGGCTTTTTAAGGGTAATTCCGATTTTAGGCACGTAAATTTATAATATGATCTTAAATCGAACACCATTGGAGTACACTAGGTGAAATTTTCATCCATCCCAACATCCGTCGTGAAATTGCGCGTCTACAAAGAAACACACAAGTCAATTTTCGTATCCGTCCTATTCAAATTGGTATTTTACAAACCAGTTGTCCGGTTTCAATGATTCTTGCACCGTTTTGTAATCACATTCAGTAAAGTTATAAAAATATCGGAAAACTTCAGAATTTGTTAATTTGACTCGTCCAATTTTAACGATAACCCTTTCATATGTGTTTGACAGTGAACTGATTATGTCACATAAACGGATCTAATCTAAGACTAACTTAAAAATTTTAGTCATAAACCAAAGTCAACTTTCAAATTTCAAATGAACACTCGATATGTCGGATATCGTAGCATAACTCGATTAGGATCGAACCTCTTCCAAATAAAACTGAAAAACTTCTATGGGCGATTTTCAACAGCGTGTTTTCTAACAACCAAATTTACTTAAATGTGTAATCACGTCCAGCATTAAGAACCGACTGCACGAACATAATTGAACCATTAAATTGGATTAAATTTACGTAATAATCACGTCGAAAACCTGCTCTGCATTCAATCCGGATTGAAGGTGATACGAGTTTGTGCAACTGGCCCTAAATGACGAATCCCCCAGCCATATAGTTCTCGTGCGGAATGGAAAAAGTGTAGATAAACTCGAAGCTGTATCGGTCTCGGCTGAAACGGAGACACGCCTGCCCATAGAGCGCGCGAGGATAAGAAGTACGTGCCGCAAATAAGAACCCGAAACAAAACCAACCGAAGAACACGTCAGAAATGAAGGATGAGGCATGACGAAAGTGGGGCGCAGTAAAAGGACCCTCCGAAGGACTCAATGAAGGATGACTATGGGGGCGGCAGCCGGCATTTGCGGCGACGAATCCACCGGAAAACGATGGGAGGTGATCGCAGGAGCCGGAGCCGGCGGCGGATTTATTACTCAATCGATTTCGAATTACACTCCGCCTGTTTTGTGTCGGAATTAATACAGGTTAACTTTTTTCATAAATCCCCGGGCGGCGGTGAAAAATGAAGACCGAACGGCGCACAATGGCCGAAGTGTGACGTGCCGAATGCCGGATGCGACCGTTGGCGTTGCAAGGGACGTGAGGGTTAGTGGGCCGGAAATCGAGAGAGCTGGCGGGAAGCGCCAAATGCGCGGGGGTAGCTGGCGGAATGGGAGAGGAGAGAGGAAAAAAATATATAACGAAAATAGAATACACGAGCGCCGGAACGGATCGGGATATTGGGGTGCGGAGCTCAAATCGTCCGCTTAATTAAATCACGTTCTGTATGACCCTATTTTTAAAGTCAAGGCGTCGGCGGATACGTCCTTTTTTGGGATGTTGGCATGGATTGATCTGTAGTGGGACTGATTTGACTTCTGTAATACAATAATGATTATTGTAGAAGTCAAAATTAGTCCCACAATTATTGTAATATAGTTGTCGATTATTTGAGAAATTGTCAGAATTTTACGGTAGAATGTACTTAATATGACAAATAGTTAAGGCGGCGGTCCAGGCTTACAGCCCATATTAATTTCCTTTCTCGAAACACGGTCTGACAGACCGTTTACCGTTTGGTTAAGACACAAAAACACATTCATAGGCCGACAGTTGTTATTTGCAATATTCTCAACGAGTATTCGTTTTAACCTATAATAATAGGAATTAATGACCCGGCGCCTCCACCAATCGTACGCTCCTATAAAACATAGGTATAATATTTGAGGAGTATAGAATAAATACCGGTAATTTCCAATGTATTTCCTGTGGAGGTTGCCGGTTTTGCTTCTCTACTCCTCATTTATTAAACATCCCAATATTATTTGACAAAATTAGGAATAAATTGTGCAAGGCAGTTTACTGAAACAACACGTCCCAATTTGACGAATCCGCAGTAAAACTAACTTGTTAATATTGTGTCGCAACATTCAACAATAAGTACAAGACGAGAAAACAAAAATCTTCAACGAATTTATCCACATAGCAAAACAACGGAAGCAATTTCAATTACATGTAGAATACGTGTTGAGTTCGTGAACAAAATAAGGCATATCAGACTGTTTGATAGCTAGGAGAAACACAAATGATGCACAATCTTTCAATAATAGGAATAGAAGCCCCAAAAGCAAAATGGAAGAGAGAAAACCCGAACCCTATCTTGCAAGCGGGGCCGACGTCTGGACTAAATAAGTCCCAAGAAATGACCGCGATAACTTATGTGGGTCCTGACCGCCGGAATTTATGGTTGTATGGCTGCCCGTTTTTAAAGCCGGCCGCGCTCTGTACGTAATAAGATAAGGAGATAAATTTAATAGAGAATCTCGACTATTATTTAAGGGGCCGCGAGGCGGCGAAATAAAATTACGGAATTGTATTTTTCGTCACGTGCACCTATTTATCAATTAAAGCCATTGTGCACGAACGTTCGCCCCGGCAACTGGAACCGCCCTCATCCCCTTGCTGCTGCCCTTTAAGATCGCCAATTCTGCACACAGATTCCCCGCCTCACCTCTCTCGCCATCGCTAACCGCTTCCTCAACCACAAACCGCCTCATACAACTCATCCTACAGAACTTGCTCACTCGCCCGACCAAATGTTCCGTTCGCCCCAGAGCCTTCTTCCCGATGATCGTCGTGGACCATCCTCACACCAAGAAGCAATAACTGCGGGCCAGTAAATCATTTCGGATGCAATACACTCTGTTTCCTTTTTCAATTATCTCAAAACTTTGCGCTCCGCTTTGTTGGTCTCATTCTTATGTGGCTAAAGTGCTCCCTCTATGTTTGCTTGAGAGCGTGGACGGGCAAAAAATAATAATAGCGGGAGGACGATTGTTGGGATTGAATCCTCATTCGCTTCAGTTCGGTTTATGTCGGGTGTTAATACGTGTAGCCCAGATTCTTTGAAGTACTTACAATATGATTGGCAAATCAAATGTAAACGACTAGTTGATTTCGAGAAACTGTCATTATAAATTTACTTAATGTTGCCTAAAAAACAGCTTTGCCTAACAATTAACTTTCCTTCAGTGATTAATATTAGGAATTACGGTAAAGTTCCATAATTTCGTAAAAGTGATCCATCCATTCTGAAATAGAAGGGGATTACCCCCTCATGGGTTCGCACCGAACCCATCGAGGCAGTCGGGCAACCAGCTGCAGCGAAGTAGCGATCAAAAAAGGGCGCGCCATCGAATTTCGGTCTGGGAGTGGTCGCCGCTTTCCCTCTAGTTTTCGTGCCGAAATCATTGAATCAGTTGACGGACACGCGCATAAGTTTCCGATCAGAACCATCAAGCGGCAATGCACATGACTGCCGCTACATGACAGTACTATACATGACTGTATATCCATATAACAAGGTCTGGCGTTTGCATTGCGCTGCCCTAATTACCTACTCTAACATTTGTTTGATTAATTTATGAAACTTCACAACAAAGGCGGCGAATCAGTCAAGCCGTATCTGCTCCTGCGAATCAGAACATTTATTTGTTAAATAGCCGCGGAATAATGAATACGAAAAAGTTACAAACGACGAATTAGAATTCCCCCGCTGATAAAATGCCTCCAGTACAAGAGCCAAGAAAAGACGCCCTAAAGAGGTGTTTACAGCCGCACACGTTCCAGAGGGGCAGATCGCGTGCACCGCCCGCCGCGGGGCATTATTCATTCCAGCGTGGTCGTCCTAAGGGCCACTTTCACGCTGAAAGGGAGCCGTGCGTGCAGCAGATACATGGGCCGGCGCCGTGCGTGGTCGCCCAGGAAGCGCCATAAATCAGGCTCACTTTAATTAAAACAGAGGCGGCCCAATTGGCCTCCGGTAATTTTTACGGGTAATTATCGGGCGGGGAGCGCGGATTTTAAAGTGCCGCGGAGCTCGTCGAGTGCTCCACACTTTATGACCCGCTCGGCTATACGCGCCATCAAATGTTTGTTTTTCCGAAGGGGTTGCGGCGTTAAGGGGCGCCGCGAACGCGAATGTTTTATGGGCCATTCGGAAGAAAATTAACTTGGTGGCGTAATCTAAATTGCCATCGTCGGATTTGTGTGTGTGTGTTTACCCTGGTGCTTTTTTTAAGGGTGATGCAGCCGGATTGCGGCGTTTATATGGCCCCTTCCGTGTTTATATTCGGCGATGAAATATCCTTTCCGTTTAGGGAATTCTAAATTTTTCGGCTGACGTGGAATTTACGAGCGTCGTCCAGCGTAGACTGAGGCCACGTCGTATCTAACGACCAGGGGAGTGACCATTCTTGCGATTTCTCGGATTAAGGGCCCTCCGGGATCCGCTTCAGCATTGCTGCTGGATCCCTGTTGGTGTTTTGCAAATAACGTTTGACACTTGTTGGGAAAAATAACTAGACGAAACATTAGCACAACTTTGATTTGAGAAACAGGCGTTTACTTAATATGGCAATCTCTAAATTAGACTCCCTAATATTGCGGGTCGCATATATGGAGAATTGACAGCAGTATTCCTTGCGATGAACGATCACACGTCATCTGTTTACGTAAACAGTTGGCATTGGCCTCCTGATATGATTACTCATATTTTATCGGCAGTATCGTGCGAGCTCTTGATTGAAAAGGATATGTGGTCTGTTGAATCGATCTTTCCCTTGGCGAGAAATGCAAATCTATTATCAAGCAAATGGAAATATACAATTGGAAACAAAACCAAGTAAAGTTTAGAGACAGAAGCATACCAAGGCAAGGACGACTTAACAAAAATTCCCGAAATAAACTACCGAGGGGATCACCAGCCGCCCATAAGCCTAATTAATTTAATAAGAAGGCTTTATTGTTCGGCTCCAAAAAGGCTCCCCCTTCCCCCCACAAGTCGCCCCGGGCTCACGGTCGCCAGTGTCGTAAATAAAAACGGCCAGCGGCGCGAAATGTTCATAAGAGGCTTAAACAGAACAGCGCTTCTGCCTCCATCCTAGAAGAAGAGTCATGATAAAGGGAGTTCCGGGCGAGGGGACGGGAGAAAGGCATCGCCGCGTAATGGGCCTCCAGCTCTGAACAAATGATCTGATTACCGGCCTAATAAACTCGAAAGAGGTTTCCGTGTGTTGTACATAAATCTGCTAATTTATCGGCCGTGGGGGGTGTTAGGACTGTAATTCAAGATCACTGGTGAAATATAACCTGGTACGTTTTCAGGGGATGATAGTTTTTTGATGTTGCTCGTTTTAACAAAACCGTTCGGCATTAAATATTTCTCTACCGGTGCGGTGCGGTGGACAGAATAAAATTCTGTGTTGATCAGAATATTTACCAGAAACTTGACGATCTTTTTCAGTAGCAATTACTTTGCCTTTCTGGGTTTCATTGATGAACCACCATTGTCCGCTTACGATTGGATCGGCATTTTATTCCCCCGATTGTAGATTCCGTTGAGTTTCTTTCAACTTGTTTACTGGGGGAGAATGTGAAGCATTGGACGAATCACAACAGTCGAGACGGGGATAATGGGGCGAGGAAGGCAGAAAATAGGGCACGTTCCATTTAAGATGCAATTGTTTTCGTTGATAGGAATCTGGGACTGGAGGAACATCTAATGAAAACTCAGTAACGTGGGGTGGTATTTTTTAATGATTGCAGCAATTAAAACGTCTTGTTTAGCGATAATTTGAAATATGAGACGTCGGATTAACTGTGGATACTTTTAGAACCCGTTATTTGGTCGGATTTTACTCAAATTCGAGAATGTTTCGAAATATGATTATGTCTTCACATTTCAGCGTATTCAGTACATAATTTGATTTTCCCATGCAAACATGAATATGTATTTTTAATTTACTACGGTATTCTGTCTGACATTAATATTTTTCACACTGGAGAACATGCCATCAAATTTTATATTTAATGTTAATTTCTTGTGAAATGTTAAATATATTCATGTTGGCACATAGTGAACATAACTTGTTGAATGTTCCAAGATTCTTCTAACCCGAGTCCGAATAAACAAGATTGATGAAGTATCAATTAAAACTTCGCACCCCCCACGCCCAACCCGCTGAAACTAGTGCTAGATTAAACGGCCCATTATCTATGCGAAGCCCGTATTATTAAAAGATCTTATCAGCACTAACCTAAATTCCAAGCTCGGTGCCCCCTAAAGTCCACAGCGCTCAAAAGACGCCCCGAACCCCAACACACGTGGCAATACATAGGGAACAAACAATATTCATTATTTAAGCGAGGGTAGATTAGTTTGCCGTCGCTCCACCCCCTCCGCCGCCGACCCTTTCCCAACCCCAATCATAGCGGAGTTCCGGGATCCGTTCCTCCTGACCGCAGGCGCAGGGGTAAATATGGGAATTTATAGTGCTGTTTGCGGGCTCCGACCTGCCACCCCCTTAAATTAGCTTACGAATTTTTCGAAGCGCCATCCGCCAAATTAGCCAGCCGTGCGGCTGTGGTACAAAGCTTAATCATTTTTCCCGGGGACGGAGAAAATTTAATTATTAAATATTATCGCCCCCCCCCCCTTTCCATCCTTCCACCTCCGTCACCGAGGAACTTTTAATCGGCGCACGCTTTTTGCCCCCGATGATGCAGATTGAATGGGTGTGCTTTAATGTGCGCGTAATCGTAATTAAAATTGGTCGTTCACGAGGAGGGTACGCGCCACCTTCGTCCAATATGGGGTGTTTTTATATCTTGTGAAAGAAGTTTTTTTGGTCGGTGAAGTGTTATTTTGAGATGAAAAATTCGTGTTTTTAAATGTTCCTATTTTATTTCACTTTAACGCTCGGTTTATGAAGAATCTTTCATTGTCATTCATAATGTTCGTACATACATAATTAAAAGTAATCGCTCTGATCATCAGCCATAATATAATCAAAGGTAATCCGCAATATGTACGTAATCAATAGCACATTTAGTGATCAGATCCGCAAACATATCTCAATTGATGGTACCTTAATTGCCTAGATCAGGCCCATCTGGATCGTGTCGATAAATTTTGTAACACGGGCATCATTAATAACCGCCCTCTCCCTCGACCCCTGCCACCCGCCCACCCGCGGGTCACTCGTCTCGCACAGTGAAGTTCTGTAATTTAATACTGTATTAATCGAGCAATAAATCCCGCGTATAATAAATAACGGAATAAATTATTTGCGAATGGTAAATTGATATATAATGCGAATAAAATATTGCTCGGACAGGAAATTACAATTTATTACGTAACCGATTGTGAAATTAAACGTTCGCCCGGATCGAATACATTTCGGTTCGTGTGACCTGGGGGATGGGGGGTGACGCAAAAAAAACGGGGACGCTTCGTTCGCGTGATATATTTTATTTTGTTCGAATGAAAAAAGAGGTACAGAAATAAATTCCACCTCCCACGCCAACGTGTCGGATATACGCGAAAAGGGTGTTTCCTATTTTCCGTTTCATACGGGGATGTTCAAAATTCACAATATAACTTTCGCTTTCTTTCATCCTCGTGTACGTTTCGGAAATATGAGGCATTTTTGCTTCTAAATTGGAATGCTAATATTAGAATGCATTATTGTCATTTATTTCAATATTAGCAATGTCACTAGAGATTAATCAGTATTATTTTCGGCACATTTCACCTTAGCTTAAAACGTTAGAAAATTGAATGCGTTGAATCGGATATATTCGAATCCATTGAAAATATATTCAAATTTAACACATTTACATATATTAAGAATGAGCATGATTCATACAAGTATCTGGTGATAAGTACCCATTTAGCTCCAAATTCATGAATGTGTATTATTTTAACAACTCCATGTTATTAGTACATTTTTTTTGGTCAGGTGTACTAACTGTAGTCTGGGCGGGAAATTCAACCTGAATTAATGATCTCACAGTAAATGGTAATATAATGTTCGGGGAAATATGATGTAGAAATTACTAGCAAAACTATTGAATCGAATCGGTATATTTACCCCCAAAATTGAATAGAAGAGGATTCAATTGAAACTCCCAGGAACTAGAGCACCCTCTCCCAAACCCCAATCCCTCGCGCACTCCCCTCACTGTACTTACCCAACACATTTGGAATGAATTAGGGCCTACTAAGGCTGCTACTAATTGAATAATCAGCGAAGGGGGGGTGGAACGAAACGTAGACATATGCAATGAATACATAAAGAAAAGGACCGCGTTCGCGTCGCGCACGAACGTGGAGAAAGTGAAGAGAAGGAGTCCAATTTGCATTGCAAATCCATTATTAACTATAAAATAAATCCGCGCTTATAAATATTCATTTCTATTGTGTGAATATGTAGTAACAATCGATTAAAATATTAAAAGTGCCGCCGTATCCCCGGTCGGTTGTGCTGTGTAAATGGCGCCGGCGTGCTTGAGGCACTTAACACCCCTTAGGCGGAGCTTTAATTGCACCCCTTAACGCCCATGTTCTGCAAGTCAAAAATTCATCGCCCGATAAAGTGGTTTGATAGGCAGGGGTGGTGAGAACTCCCGGACTGTAGATTTGCTGAGGGATAGAGTTGCGGGCGAATTTAGCAGCAGCCGTTTTCTGGAGTGCCGTTCGCGTAGGACTTTAAGTGGCCGTAAATTTTTCTCGCCGTGCAAGAGACAAGGAAGCGCTGCGCTGCGAGGAAGTTTTCCAGCGGAGCGCATATATCTCGCGACGCGTAGCATTAATTATAAATACGGAGTTAAATAACTTCATTATAAAAATACATGCGCTCTTAATTAAATTTAAAGCCGACTGTGTTGCCTTATTAGGAGGGGGGGGGAGGCAGATAAAATCTAGCTAATATATAAAGAGCGCTGCGCCCCCGCCAAGTACGTGCGGGGCTTTAAAA
The DNA here is from genome assembly GCA_033557855.1 of Hydrochus callosus. Lineage (NCBI taxonomy): Eukaryota > Metazoa > Arthropoda > Insecta > Coleoptera > Hydrochidae > Hydrochus > Hydrochus callosus. The sequence continues at coordinate 42,608 of JAUIMY010000244.1, read as the reverse complement.
GATTAATGCCGCCGCCGGCAACTAATCATTTAATTCGTTCATAAAATAATAAATCTCCGGCGTGGGCGAAAAAGCTGCTTAATTCAGGTGGAAGGTGTAATTTTCCTATAAAAAGAGGCGAGCCCAATCTGGCTCCCGTGATAGTTTCCTCTCGCGGGGCATTTCAGCGCCCCATTAAATACTAATTTGTTTTTCTTCCGAAACAATTTTAATTTCTTCCGGCGGTCGAACAGTTTCCCGGAGAATACTTTTCCAATTTATGAATAATTATAGTCGTATTAAGTAAACCTCCCGCTGGTTAATGGCGCTATAAAAAATGCGGATGTCGGGGGAGTGGGGCCCCCTGCGAAACTTTTGAATTGTTTATAAAGTGGGTATTTTAAGGAAGATAAGGAGTTTTTGTTTCTTCGTTCGGGGGGTTTCCCTCCCCCGTCTCTGCTCTAGGCACGTGTCGGTTTCTTTCGTGTTTTTAAATGTTTTTTCGGTACACCCTCGGATTTCTCGATATTTCCCTTAATGTCTTCGCCATTTCCACCTGAATTCCCCTGCGTCCCGCCCCCTCAGTTTCATTCCACCCTCCGAGGGGCCTCCTTTATTATCCTCGAGGAATCCCGTTTGAACATTAATTATGGATACGTTTCCCGGGTATCTCGGAAAATCTGCTTTTATCCTTTCTGACTGGGCTGCGCGATATAATTTAACTTTCCTATAATCATTGTTTCATTTTTAGACGTTGGAAATGCGAAACCGGATGCTAGAGCGGGGCGGAGAGGGAGCCCATTTGCCGTAACCTTATCTCGCTTCCGTAGGACGGCGACGCGGTTGTTTTTTCACCCCCCCCTTTTCCCGCACCCCCCGCCCCTGACTCGGCGCAGACAACATGAGGCGTATAGCAGTTGCAACGCCTTAAAATTTGATGGGAATTGTCCCGGGGATGTGATTGTATGGGGATTGAATGGCCCGCTTTTGAGCCCATATTGTGGTCGTTGCTTGGGAATTAATATCCCGGCGCCTCCGCCATTGTGCGCGGATGCATTGTGGCCGCTTGCGGAGGTCCGAACTCTGGTCACTCTGGGCAAATTGTAAACAGCGTTCTTATATCAAAAGAAATTTCTTCTGTGGTAGTACATAAAGCACACATCTGCTATAGAGGTGGAATATGCGTTTAGGAGAAACATTGATAATTGAAGAAATACCTCATTTTATTTACAACTAAAAATTCTACTCCCCTTGCGCCTCAATAATGGAAGGAGCAGAAAATGTTTAATTGTTCTATATGGTAGGTCAGGTATTATTATAAGGTAGAGGTAATAATTCCTTTCGCACATTCGTGTGCGTATTTGATCAGAAACGAGAATTAATGGGTCCGAAGGTGCCGGAAAATTAATGTTTTCCTCAGGTATTTCAAGTTCCCATTGGAAATCTAATTTTAAACGGCCTCATTTCCATGATTGCCCAACTGAAATAGCTTTTTCATTGCCCTCCGACCTCCAGTCGGGGAGGAATGGTCGGATTGGTGAAGGTTGCTCAGACCCCCGCCACTCGTAAGAACGCAATGTTTGCAACGCGAAACGATCTACAGTTCATTAAATCTGTAGAAATACCGGGTAGACACGGAAGCGGCCATCCCGTGTCGTGCAAATCAAGTTGGCGACTCGACACGCGAGCACATCTTCCCCCCAGAAATGACATTAGTCCCCACTTCCCCCCGCGGAGGCACCCCATTCGCAGCGTAAATGGCGTCGTTTTGGAGGACACGTGCAAATTTTCCCCAATTGGAAAAATGTCGTGCGGTGTGAATTGTGCGTCCTTTTTCCTCACTTGATGGGTTGTGGCGGGGGGAAGGCTGTGATTCTGCTTGCTAAACTATCTCGCGCCGGCTCAAAATGCACTGGCTACAACTGGCTCTTTGTTCTGTGCCACCTGAAACAAACGCTTCGTAATTAAAATGTAAAATTTCTACTTTAACACTCGCGTTTAGATGTTGTAGTTCCCAGAGAACGGGGCGAATGGGGTACAAGAAACCATTGTAGCAAAGAGCACACGCAACATTATGGGATACGCGTATAAATGAATGTTTTGTTTGCGCGCCGCTTTTCGGGCCCCGGCTTTCCTCTGCTTATACAGGATGTTTTATTTCAGCGCGGGGGGTGAGCTGTGGGACGCGGGCGGCCGCTCTGTATAGCGGGGCAGAAAAATGGGGCCCGCGCTCGCTCCCAGACCTTATTTGTATTATTCCAATTCCGGAACAATATGAGAGCCAAGTAACATGCTAATGTCAGTTTTGCAAATTAAGTTCGTACACCCTTCCCGCTCTCCCTGTGTGTATTATGTTAATGTATTTATTCAGTAATAAGAATAACATAGTTTGCCCGGAGGGAACATGAAATTCGTAATTTGTGCAAGGAAAGGGAGCGGTTCGTTTCGGGCCTTCGCGCGTGTAAGATTCTTTTGTTCCCCGTTGCTCAGTTGTTAGACTGGCAAATGCAATTATCCGACTAAGAACATTCCCTAAAGTTGTGCCTTTGTGGGGACTGGCGGCTGAACAAAGTAATGAGGTATGAGAAACTAATATGTAATGATATCCTTGAAAATAGTGTCGTAACACTTCAACAACTTTTTGTTATTTAATTAACTATATACTAACGCTCGCCTCAAGCTAACACTACAAATTTACTTACATTTAATTCAATTTATTTCGTTCTACTTAGATATTATATTCCTAGTTTTGCTCAAGTTTGTGTTATGTTCGAACATCAGTGGTCGTTAGTGTATGTACATACACTTCAAAACACACTGCACTAGACCCTCCTTACGTCTGAAGAACCAATATACCATTCTAAGACGCTCGAATTATCTTGATGTGACACGATGAACGAAAATCCAAATTTCCTGCTTTTTTAATACTTACCACAACACCCCTCGCACTTACTAATGTAATAATACTATTCATTGTCCAAAGTAGAATTCTAGGATTATTTTAAAGTCAATGCCATACTCTCCTCATTGTTAACCCCCCGTACCAATACGCAGCAACGATACAGGTATGTGTATACCTGTTAATAGTAATGGGATAATAGCAGATCGTATACCCCTAATGTGATCGTCGGTAATTTGATAGCAGCGTAAATTCGCGGTTGTGTTCCCGCTAAACATCTATCTAGGTATTTGCATAGTCTATAGTGGTCTAATTACCATTCCGTGCTTTCGCGATTAATCCAGCAATGTCGCATCCGCTGCTCATATATAAATTCCCTGCTAACCCCCAACCGGCAGCGACGCTCCCTTCCGCTCACCACCTCCCCGTCCCGGCCACCCCCGGCCACCCCCGAACACCCAAGAACCGACCGACAAAATATTTATCGTTGTTTTTGTGCATTTCTTAGTTTCTCCGTCCTGTCACCCCCTATCTCTTTACTGTATCTTCATGTAAATGTTCACTTTTCGAGCGGCCCCTCCGCTCTTTGAGCGCTTATCTAGTCCGGAAGCGAGATTATTTATCGTCCGTGTGTCGCTTTTCCAGTGCCCGGGACGTCGCGACTTTCGTGCTTAATTTTCAATGCCAACGGCTCTAAATTATAAAAGTACTGCGCTTTTTTAATCTATGCATCTCCACCCTCTGATTTATGGCCCTTTCGGGGACATTAATTTCGATTAGTCCCGTTGAAAACTGGCGGTAATGAATCTCCCACTTTGATTTACTTAAATGAACTTCGAGGCGCTCCAAATTTTTGTTTGTTTCGTGACCCCTTTTCAGCCCGCTTTTTGCACGTCCTCAGCAGTGAATCCAAACTTTAAGTATAGTACAACCGAATAATCACTTTAATGAAAATATGCTTAATAGTTCGTTAGAACTGATGTTCATTTAGAACTATTAATAAAATTTTTTGCAAGAAATAACTTGGAAGTTTTTCTGAAACGCAGAAGTTTGATTGCCTAAATTATTATTTGCATTTCTAATTGAACACCTCATACATCACCCTTCAGTGTATCTGCTATGAATGAAGTGAAAATAACAATATACTCTTCTAAAACTTCGTTATTCACAGATTATGCAGTCTTATTGTGATTAATTATCCAAAGTTGTCCAGCTCTAAAAATAGATGCATAGATATGCATCATAAATTTATCATATAAAATTAAATGATCATTACAGCTACGGTTTTCAATCAAAACTTTTACCTTTCCTCCAAAAAAGTCCAGTATGTAATGCCATTTCGTTTACGTGGCGAAAATTATGTAGAGAATTTCAATTCTCGCTTCCTAATAGTAGTTATAGGATGGCTCCTATCCGAAAGTTACGACTTCCTCGAGTTATGATGCCGAGAAATGCCGATCCCGAATCGTTTTAAAAAGCTCAAAGTGCCTGTGAAATTCTCATTGTGATCCGTAAAGTGGAAGCGGACGAAAATCAGCACGTATTACCCACTCAATACTCACACTTACCTATCTGTTTTATTTACAGGAAATCGCCGCCATTCTAATAAGTTTCGATCGGCACTCGGAATGGCAGAGCAAGGAGGTCAAGATCAGGTAAGTGGAAGGAAATTCAACATCAATTTACGTGATTCAACTCCAGTTTTCGCACGAGATCATTGAGTTAGTTATCGTATCCAAGCGTTAGGTTTCAGCTTCACTCAATGAATTGTCGAACCCAAACTTGCAGCCTTAAATAGTCCGGATTATAAACCATCATTTTTAAATAACGTCCCATTTAACAGATGCTCTAGAGATAATTCGGCAAAGAGGGTATTCCAGAATTGTAGACAAAGCGAGTCCAATCTTATGATAATAATGATAAAACATAATTAGTTGATGAACCAACCAGTAATGGCAAAATAGATAGATCCTCGAACAACCTTTGTGTTTCAAATAACTGAATTAAATTGGATCGCCGTTTGAACAAGATGCAATGTTTATGCTCCGTTACGGCACGCATCGAGTATTTGAGGAAGAATGAACATACCGGAGAGGAAGCCCTTCAAAGGATTACCCTGAGTGGGGGTTGTATTTGCTATTTTCCGTTCCAGCCGGAGTGTGTACACTTTGCTCTCGGTTTATTGCCCAATCGGAAACCGAAGGTCACTCGCTGTTACCTCTAAGTGCAAAGTGTGTTATTGAATGCACCCGCAGAAATTGTGCGGAAAGCAAGCGCACAAAGTACCGTCGATCTCCTCTCATAAAAGGACGTGTTTATTGAAAGTTAATGGAGCGTTTGAATGGTTATTTACAGAGGGTACCCTATTTTCGAAGTTTCAATTAAAAATTGTTTACCCTTCGGTTTTCGTGGTCGTTCTATAGCGTCCACAACTGTCCGATGAAAATTCAGAAACTAAATTTCATAATCTAACTAAAACCTGGCAACTGGTGAAGTGTACGAAAACTAAACTTTCCATCGCATAATTCGCCATTCACAATTTGAAATATTAACGCAATTTCCCCAATCTGCGATTCAGCTCGATTCCAGTCGATTCCCAACCAATGCCGATGGAAAAAATGGCCGGACAATTGACGACCCGGCGAATCTGCCAAATTGAATAAAACTGATTATTCAATTCAACATACGTTCGGGTACCCCAAACACCAGAACACACGCGAGCACACAACGTTAACTGTTTTATTTTGTTTACCAATCCGGTATAAATCAAAACGTGCACGCGTAATTTGGCGAAATAAAGTCGAGTGTACAAAAATCACATGAATGCTTTATGCTCGCGTCCGGCAAACTGTTTTGTTGCACATGGCCGATGTTTTATGCGCTTTCAGGGTTAGTTTATTTTTCGATGCAACAGTTCGAATAAAAATTCATCGCTCGCATGGAACATCGAAAATTCAAAATTCGTTTACTACTTTTGATCTGAGGTAATTTACTGGCTCCCATGACACTGAAATTTGAGTCGTTTCGAAACATAAATATTATTTATTATCTTGAATAAACCTCGCTGGTATAACACTTTATAACAGTATTAAGAAAACCAAATTATTATCTAAGGCAAAGCTTATCCGTTTAGTTCATATGTTGTAGTTATTTTTCCGCGAATAAGGAGCTACCTACAAATTTTATTTACACCACCTGGAGCGGCACAGGCGGAGGATTCTTTGATCCACCTTCCCTTTTTGAACCATTTCCATTCACCAGACTGAGTAGGTGGATCGGGATGTAGGGGAGTAAAGAGAGGCGACGGAGATGATATGAAACTTGGTAAACCTGGGGCCGTTGAAAATTCGTACGCAGATTCCGTACGATTAACCCACATGATGCTGGATTCTGCATGAGGGTTGGACTTGTATAATGGGGGTGAAAATTTCAACGTCCCATTGTGGTTTGAAGGGGTGAAATTCTAAATGAAGGGAGCGCGTAAACATCCCTGCACACCGTGATGAATATGAGGAAGGCTCCTTTGGAGGATTAACTTCTAAATTCCACCCCTATTCTCTTGATTAAAGCATGTTCTACCCTGTGACGTTCACCTATGACGATGTTGGTCAAAAAAACGTTTGCATTGAACAACTTCATCCGGAAGTTTTCCGTATTCACCAAATGAAATGGAATTATACAAGTGAGGTGTGTGCGAGAGAATCATCGTGTGGAAATCGTCCATTTATAAAAGCAATCTTCATTCAAATAGTAATAGAATTTACGCCCTTCTAGTCTGGATGATTTCTACATGAATGATAACCCTGAAGAAAAATCATTAAAGTGATAGTATGTGGTAAAAATTACAAAGATCTGCGTACGGGAAAGGTGGTTAATGTGGGAAAAGACTACTCGATAATTGCATGATTGCAATTGCGCGTCAAGTCTACCTCCTACACAGCCGTTATCGTAACACTAACTACATAATCATCCGTACAGGACACGCAAGCCTCGCCTCAGAAGTGCCGCGCTTCGCGTAAAGCTTGAATAGTGTGTCTTCCAATTACGGCCAGTGCATCGGCTGCATAATGGCTGCCGTTAAAATTCCTAGGTACGGGTTCCGAGATAAAACGCCGCCCTTTGCGTTTTCAGTTTAGCCAAAGCGCGAGCTGCAGGGGTAAACGCCGGAGATCTGGCTCGTTTATGATTTACGTACGGAGGGCTTATAAATTGACGGGAGGCGCCGTCTTACGACTTCAATTCGCCCTTCCTCCGGTAAACATTTTTTGTATACATTTTATTTTTATGCCGCGCCGCCCTAAAAACGTAAACTCCTCCGGTTCGCATTTAATTATGGAGGTAATGCCTTTTCATTAGGTCGTCGGGTAGGTAGTGGGATGTGTGCTCGAGAAGTTGGGTTACTGCTGTTCTGGACTGTAAAATTCGTAATGGCAATTGCTGAGGTCGTTGGTTGAGGATCCGGGGGTCGTGCATAATTTGTATGGTACAAGGAAGTTTGCCTGATAAAATGTTTAGGGGAGCTTTATACTTTTCACTTGCTTTCCTCTTCAATATTTGATTCTCCCCAGGAAGATGCAGGGAACATTTAAATATTTTAATAGCGCCATCTCCCCGCGACGATATGATAAGAATGGTCTTGTGCTGTTTCGGTATGGGTGCTTTATTTTTGGGGAAGGCGGGATAATCTGGCAGGGAAATATCGCTGACATGAGTGGAGTAAATCAACGACAATCCGGCGAGAGCTCCGTACAAGCCTCACATCCTAACCATTCAAATCAATCACTACGAGCGCGGCTCCAAGATTAGAATTACCCTCCCCCGAATCCGACGTAACCCTAGAGCGCGCTCCATCTGGAGACTTGTTCCGTGCGAATTCCAAACTAGTTAACAATGGCACGGATTCAAATGGCTGTAGTGCATTTATTTAATGCCCCCGTTGAACGAGTTTCAATATCATGCAACAGTAAGGAAGAGGATTAAATCCAATCCTGAGTCTGAGCGCATTAACTTAGTTTCGCTGGCGTCTGCATTTAAAGTTTCCGCCGCCGACCGACCGACGTTACCGCCATGTCGTGGCTCAGCCAGAAATTTAGGGGCAACGCTTTCCGATTTTAATTGCGATCAACTTGTAATTACAATTTAAACACTTTGTGAGCCCCGGACCGAAGAATGGCGCCCCTCACCCCGACCCTCCGAACCGCACCCCAGCCGAGCCGCACAGATTAATTAAAACTACTCGTTGGGCTTAATGATGACGATGATTGATCGGGGCGACGATGATTCGTTGGATCTTATGCCCGGAAAGTGTAGCCTTCGTTAGATGCTATCTGGAAGTGTTTTTCCCCTGGTAATTTGGGGGAGAGGGGCCTGTTGAGAATTTTTACATCAATTAAGGGATGTTTTAAAAAGGATGACGGGCGGATTTTCCTTGCCTGAAAAACCCAATGGAAAGACTTGCGTTCGGGGGTTCGGCGATGGAAGCTCGCGGGGTGGAGCTGATTGTTTGCCCGCCTAAATAAACGAGCTGCTTTCAACTGTTATTTACCGCATTTTTGTTTACCGGAACATCGACGCTGAATAGGAGCTCGCTTTAATCGCATTGCTTATAATAGAAGTGTTGATATAGAGGGAAATTTACGGCGAAACATCACCGTGAATTATCGTTTCGGTTGACCCATCTACCTGAATCAGCAATTCAGTATTGGCGCTGGGATGGAATTGTCAGCGGCTGCATCAAGTGTAACGTTGTTATTTCCCGAATCATAATTTTGACGGTAATGCTACATAATGCATAATGATCGTCATTTTCACATCGTTTGCAATTTGTTCCTCGCTCGGATCATGCTAATTGAATCTATTCCACATCCATTTCGACATTTTCAACCCCGTTCATTTTCACTGCCCAAACTGAATAAATAATGCGAAATAACACCCGGCATTGCCAATTTGGGCACTTTTCATCATCAAATATTGAAAAATGCTATTTGAATATTAAATGAACTTCAATTAAGTCAACGCGTGAATTGTGTCTCGATTTATTTGAATTTAACCCTTTACCTGCTGGAAAAATGTAACGTTATGGATTTCGGTCGCTTACTAACCAAATTGCTTCCAATAAAGATAGAAATATACTTAAATCGTATTTTTTTTCAGGCCCAAAAGCGGTTCTATGCTGCTCTACAGTCGCAAGAAGGTCAGGTACCGCAGAGACGGTTACTGTTGGAAAAAACGCAAAGACGGCAAGACGACGAGGGAGGATCACATGAAATTAAAAGTCCAAGGAACGGAGGTATTAACTTTTTTGCACTTTTCAATTTATTTCCCATTCCTTCCGGTGTAATTGCGTTAGGTGGAGCGTGCTCATTCGCAAAAAGAGCTGGAACAATCCGTCGTCGTCTTCTTCAAGCGATGCGAAGCGGTGTCACGTCGCCTCTCATGTGTATAACGCAATGGAACAGATATGAAATTGCGATCCTTTTTCCCCCATATTTTGTGCTACATCCTAATTTCGCTGTAACGAGTAATGATTGTTTCCCAAATGGCGAAGGAAAATATTTTGCGCGAGTGAATTCCGTGTAGGTAACACTTATGTTTTGTTGATTGTTTTGAATATTGTTGATGGTTTGCCCCAACAGAAATCAGCTGAGGAGGAAAAAGAATGGCACCCTAATTATTTACTATGACTGAGCTTGAGAAAAATATACTTCTCATAAACAATAACTATCCTATACACGCAATGTTTTATGCGAAAGTTATATTCACGAAACGTGCAGCAACAAGAACTACTCAGAATACTGACAATCGTTAAAGCGGAAAGTTGGCAAACAAGGCGGAAGTATAACTGCGATCAAGCGAGAGAAAAGAAAGAGCGGAAAGGCGTATGGCGACGGAGGGGAAAAACGGGCCCACGCTAATTGCAGATTTATGTCGAACTATTTATCAAAGGGGAGTAAACAAGTTTCAAAGGCCTTGACAGTTTAAGTACATAATATTTTATGTCATTTTTGCGATATTAAAAGACAAGAGAAGAGATGATTCAGTAGCGAGCGAAGACGGCACAGGGAAAGATGGTTTTAATTAAAATTTATTAACCTTTGCCGGATCGCGATTCGAAAAGAGAGAATCTACTCGCTGGGCATTAGACGAAATGGAATTATCTGTATAGGAAGATGATCGCCTCTTCAATACGGTATAATTTGCCATCTTTGTAGCGAGGTTCCAAATCACATTTAATTTTTTCGGAGTTAATGACAGTTATGATCCATGATTCTCCCGACTAGAAAATATGGTGCACATTACATCTTTTTTAGGATACATATCGATATGTGTCCTAAACATGTGCTCTTTTTATTATTAACGTATTCTCATAATTACTCTTTAAAAGACCGACCTTAATTTTTTGAAGGCATCACTTTCATTTGCTCGTGCTATCCATGCATGATTCACTATTCCACATTTTTATTGAACTCTACGGAAATTGTGCACGGAATCATAATTTATCCTAAGAAATGAGCGAGACAACAAACGGATGAACGAATGCCAACCGAAAAGAAAAGTGAGAGTACTTGGGACCATCGGTATGAATCAATCAACAATCTCCCTCGTCTTCGAAAAATAGGGCGAATCCGGAGACAGATAATTGGATCGACAAAACGGAGCAAAAGAAGACGGGCATTGAAATTAAGAGGAGCGAGTGGAAAAAGTCCCTGCGATAAAAATGGAGACAAAGACCCAATAGAATTTATGATGCTGTAATGGTGGGTCTGGGTGGACTGGGGATCGGGGAGCCGGCAGACGGCAGGCCCAAAACAATTTGCAACATCAAAAGATCGCGAGCCAGAGCAAAAGAAACAAAAATGCGCCCGTCTCGGGGAAATTAAAATCATTAGATTTTAATACTGCCGCCGTGTGCGCCGCGACGTCCTCCACTTTTTTCACAGTGGACGCCAGCCGCCGTTGCCATCCGACGCCGCCGGCTTTTATGAGAATTTCCACGATTCGGAACCGACGATGCGTTGGCAAACAAAATTAAGCATAAAACATTCCACTGCTTCCATTGGGGTTGTATTCATTTTTTGTGTGTAGATTGGTTTTTTTACCATCGTTTATGAGAGTATTTGAAAACTATTTTTTTGACATATTAGGTTTGTGGGCAAGCCGAATCTGCGGTCTCAGAATTAATATTGGTGGAGGCGCACTTCCATATATCTGCATGGAGCGCAGTTCTCTGTGGAATTGTACTACAGCATTACTAATAACATTTAAAAATTTTCGATTTATTATTCGAAAGCCAAAGGTACAATCTCGGGTAACATACAGCCATTTCTTCCTAATTCTCTTATCATACTTTGGGACGGATTATTTTAGAAAATTGAACCGATATAAAAAAAAAACATTTATTTCCTGTGATTTGCTCTTACTGCATTTTCCGGCAAAACTAAAAACTTTACCACATTTTTGTTAACAGGAGGTGTTAGAGTATCATTTTTTGGTTGAGAAAGTGGAAACGTGCATGTCGATTTCTATTTCATAAGTCGGGAAAATTCTCTCAAGATGGCAAATTTTCCGTTTTCCCTCATCTTGCTAGGACCCGCAATGATTTAATTCAGCCTATTCGAGCGAAATATGTTTCAGCTAGAAAATCTGCTCCAAGCCGACTATATTAATTTACATGGCGAAAGTAGATGAAAAATAGAGGAGCCCCAAGATTGACATATTATTAAATACCACCCTCAGCTCTTCCCCATTTTTCAATTTCACCCCGCGGTAGGACGAGGGCGTCTAATTGAAAATCCGTCATTTGCACAAGGGAGGCACAATGCAGTTAACAGGATTCCGGAACGTGCAAAATTTAAATGCAAATTAAGCTGGAGCGGAATGATACATTTAATAAGTGATAAATTGAAAAAGCCAGGGCCAAACGCGATCCTTGGTCCTTGAAAGCCGTTCCTCCTCCTACCGTGCCCACAGGGGCAGAATCCGGTGATACGATAACAAGTCGCCCCGTTTTTAATGAAACTCATTCATCACCTCCCGCTGTGCGCTACAACCCCTTTTCCTCGACGGCCAGGAATCGGGACGTGCTGCGAAAATATTACGAAAAAAACTCTTGATTACATTACAAAATTATAAAGAAAATCTTTATTCGTGAAATTAAAGATAAACTACATTTACTTGAACAGAGTGTACCTATCTGAAATACATCGAAAAAAATCGACCACATGCAGAACTCATCATAACTAACAACTTGTTACTTTAGCATTTTTCAAGCCTTTTGGGGTTATATTTTAGTTCCAACAACGGTTTTAACTGTGCGCAGTTTCTTGACTGGGGTGGGTTTATGGTAAATGCTCACAATCCTATCGTTGCAAACTAGTCCGCGATTGTTGTTGAAACAAAGCCATTATACTACTGATTGCTTTAAGTCCCAATTTGAAAGCGCCGTTTTTCTGCTAACCTAGGTAATTTTTTCGGCCCTACGCGTGACATGACACTGTTATTTAATCAACGTCAGCCCTGTTCGAGAAGACATGAATGCAAACGGCCTTATTACACGGTCGCATGTAACTCCTGACCGGAGCCACATTATGCCGTCCGGAGAAGTAAAACGCGAACATTCTTGTACTCCATTATAATAATTCGTTTTTACGTCTTGGGGACGGACACGCCGGAATGGGCTTTAATGGGTCGGGATAAGGCACATTGCATACTTTCAACATCATGGGACGCAATCACTATTGCGTCCATTGCAATAACGCAACCCAACCTCTAAGTTGGAACTGATGTTTGCAATGACCTTATAGTTTTAGATTATTTCGAATGTAACTACAAACTGGTTGTTTGAATTATCTTCTTGTAGACAACAAATCATTCCGAAATGTCAAATGTATGGGGTAGTATACAATGTTGTCGAAAATAATTTGTATTTATTCTTTCAATCAGACGATAATGATCTCGATAAGTATTTGATGAGAAATGTTTCTATCACGGAATTTTGTGGTGACGATTATTTCATTGTCGAATTCTCGAGAGAGTTTGTCAGACTCCGATAGGTGCTTACTATGGTGGAGGCGCCGGGAGATTATTTCAATCCACCAAACACAAAGCGCATTTATAGTGTTTTTTACCAACGGTTTGTCAAAAAATAGTACTGCGTAAGCGATTTAAAAGTAGTTTTGTTTACTGTGGAAGAACATGTGCGAATAGGGGAGTTTTTTTCCAAACGTACCGTCATATGCGATGAGCATTGGGCACCTACAATATTTTACCTAAAGGTCGCAAAGTTCGGAAATGACGGGACAGTTGAAATGTTATTTCCTACTATTATAACCTAGGTACTACAATTAATGGTAACATGTTTCCATATATTACCTCAAGAATTACTTTGGCTCACTGAAAGTTCTTTTTATCATCGAGTCGTACGTTGCATTATTCAACCCTCAATGGGAGATCGTTTCTCAAAGGTGCCGTTAGAGTTGGCCACTACAGGCGGCCATTTTTACACCGGGCACAATAGAAAATTCATGCGACCCGGTCATAAAGTTGAAATGAAATTAGCTGCCAAACGCAGAGCGAGCGGCGAAGTTCCGCCGAACCGAAGCGCCCACAGTTATATCCCCAGAACTATAACCCAGTTCCAGTGGAGTCGCGTAGTTCCGTTGGCTGGCTGGCGCATTATACACTAAAATGGCCGTTTGCCGTATTTACATATTTCAATTTGCATACGAGAGTCTGGAGATGGGAACAATGAAACATTGCGACGAAAAGGGTGGATGTTGGGGAGCACAAAAATAGATCCGAGTGCTAATGGGGATGATTTTCAATGACGTTGGTAGTTGGAGGGACGAGGGAGAAATTGATAGTTTACCTGCAATAACGGTTTACTGATCGTTATAACCAGTTGACTGTTAGCAGTCTACAGATTTTAATAGGTCTTCAAATCACGAGGCTATAAAAATGTTTACCAATAAACTAGTGCAGGACGACGATTAAACATCACGTTCATGCTCCAGATGCGTTAACCCCTCAAATACGACAAATATAGGAGAGGATTAATGGAATTAATAATGCGATGTGTAAACGATATTCAACAATATTAGATTCATAAAACCTAGTTCCATCAATCCGGCGTTGGTCGTGATTAAGTATACTTACTAATGAAAAAAATATCCTCATGTAATTCCATCGCATGCCTCACTAACCATGATTAAATTCTGATGAAAAATAATACATGTCTGATGAGATGTTTATCGAGCATATCCTTTGAGTCTTTTCCAATTAGGTCCAAAATTAAAATACCTACGAACAGTTTTTTGGTTGAAATGAAATTTCTTTTGAATGACGGGATGGCATATTTTTTAAACCCGCATGTATGATTCAACCCTTTAATTAAGAGGGTCGTCAATGAGTGACCGGGTCCCATAACGTTAAATTTATCCAGTAGTTGAAGGGTTAATGGATTTGCTACGAAAGATTCTCGTTTCCTCCTTCCGAAGCTTCAACGGCCAATAAACCTGTTGATTTTTCATCTAATTCCCGACTCACCGTGAAAATTAAAAGGCCATAAAACCCTCCCACTCAGCCACCAAAAATAACCCCTACTTTCCCCCCATAAACGCGGAAAAATAATTAAACTCCCCCGCGCCGCCCTCCCGCTTTTATCGCGATGGAACCAACGACCGAACATTCAATAAATAATGCACCGCCGCCGCGCAGCCCCGTTGTGCGCCAACAGATATATCAAATAAAACGGCGGCGTCAGGGGGTGAGAAATAAAATATTCGGAACTTTTAATTGAAATATGCATTTTTCAAGCGGAAATCTTGTATAAAGTAGTGGCGGTGGTCGACTCCGATTTATAATTCACGCGACTCCCGACCCGGCCACCCCTGAAGAGATATATTAAACCTTGGGCAATTCATTCGGCGACATTAAGCGGGTGTTAAAAAACCATAAACGTTTTTACGCCCCTGGTTTTGGGGTGTTTGTTTTTCCCCATTCCCCCCCCATCACCTTCCGGTGCAACCCTCGCAGAATCTGGCCGCTTAATGAGAGATAACTTTAAATTAAAATTACTCCGTGTGATTTACGGTGATTTCTTGGAATCTCCGTCTCTTCATTGGTCATTCCAATAGTTTGTTATACTCTTCAACCATTCGCGATCATTTTTACAAAGAAAATCTGCCCTTGATTATTCGCTGTGAGAATTTATGTAATTCATGCCAACCCCTACAAGACCCCGCACACGCCACTTTTACCGAGCTCTTTTTGCGCACCTACGGCCAGCGGCTCGTACTGATGAATGTTAATTAACCGTGTTTCAGCGTCGGTTGGCCCGGCAGTTTCCCCGTAAAGTCAAGGGATGGTCGACTTCCGTGTAACGAGCCGAACGAAATTCAGGCAGCCCGTGCAGCGTTAATTAATATAGTCGAGAGAATTGCGTAATTCGGTGTGTTTTTTCCTAAGGGGTGTTGCGAAAAATGAGCGGCAAGTGCCTCACTTTTCCGGTTCGCCTTTGTCGGGATTTATTGTGCGGATAAATTGCCCGCGGGTCTGGGTGCGAAGTCGGGCGTTAATTCCTTTGCGTTGTAAATGCGGTGCGGAGGAATTTAATTATGTTTAGTTTTCCGTCGGTTAATAAGAATCCATTTCTTGGCGTTGCAATCAATTAGTTTGGAAGTGTTAGAATTCTTTGGTCTGTGTTTTAACTAGGAAAAAATGCAATGCTTATTTTCTTAAAACGTTTTAATTCGTTGGATTCACACGCCAAACTTTTATCATTAATAAAGTTTGATAAAGTCTTGTGGTATTTATCACAATTTCAATATTTCTTGAAGAGTTGATAGCATAATCCAATAAATGGACAAATTTGACGTCTATTTTATTAACTAAGTTGATGCAAATTACCATATGTTGTTCAATAAACAACTATTTGTTGTTGTGGGGGGAGGGGGTGATTCATTACACCCAAGAATCAAATATCCTGATCGTCACAACATAACACAAATGAAAAATTCATGAAACTGCGTCCAAATTTTTTCTATCTCGACACAACCACGAACGGACCGCCACAGGCCCTGAACGTACCATCATGTAAGTGCGTTCGATGGGATGGCATCGGCCGGAACAACCTCCATTTCCTCCAGCCGACTCTCCCTCGTCATTTTCACCCACGTTTCCCATTTTGCATGAATGAAAAACCCCCGGTCCTCTAATGGTTTTATTGTAGGCGTCCCTGACCGGAATAATTCATCACCTCATCATTATTGACAGGGGCGGAGCGGGACGCCCCCCCTGGGGTGGCGGAAATCCCGGGACCTCGACCCTTTGAACGTGCCGGCTGGCGTGCACGCCGATGCACCGGCGAAAATCCGAAATCCGTTTGGTCCCTTTACTTTCGCAGCCGAACCCATTCACACGAAGCGCGCACCGGTGCACTTTTTGCGGACCGTTTTTCCGCCGAGCGCCGGTTATTCTTTTGCCGAGGGCCGAGGAACGCTATTAATTAGGACGTCGATGAAGGGGACAAAGGATTACTTTAGACCTTACAGCTACGCCGCGCACGTTCCCAGCCCGGCTCGGAGCAAAGCTTTGCCGCTTTCATTCCTCGAATAAATTGGGATGTATTCAATGGGCGACCGGAACTTTTAATTTTCTTCCGTGGAGGCGAAGAGCTGCGAGTGCGTTTTTGATGGGCCGGACCTTTCAGGTGGAGACTAGATGAAAAGCGGGGCCGGGCGGGTCTTCGATTTAGTTACTGCATTTTTAACTAGGTGAAGCATCTTACTTTGTTCAATTACATTGTTTATACCTTTTCAACTTCAAATTGGGTCTAAGCAATTTCAATTTGGAACTAAATAATTTAAAATTAGGAATGAACGAGTGCACCGATCCAGCTAAAGTGGGCGCCACCTAGCAGCAGTCCTGAAGTTCGTCCTTCAGCCGAGCGGCACCATCAGAATTTGAATATAGTTCCTCGCATCGGATCCTACAAAGCCGCCCTGAGCCCTATTACTTCTTTAATAAACCCGTGCGCTGTTCGGGAGCAGAGCGCAGGATTTAAGTACTGTGCTTATTATCCTCGCGCCCCTTCGTCGCCCCATCCGCACACATATACTTATATACGGGTGGATATGCACTTATTACGGCGTCCTCGGTGGAAAAAGGTCCAAAATAAAAGTGCAATATTAGCCTTTTAAAAATTCGCTCCCTGTTTGAAATTCTTTTGTAGTCGCGCGGGCGCCCCGGCTCGGGACGCGCAATCTTGCATGTAATAAGTTTCAGAGTTATCTGCCAGACGAAATATGACGCCCGACTACTTTCGCATTCATCTTTTTACTCACGACCCTTCTCTCTTTCTTACTTTCCAGTGCATATACGGCTGTTACGTTCACTCGGCCATCCTGCCCACTTTCCACAGGAGATGCTACTGGCTGTTGCAGGTGAGACACTTGTTATCAAGCCGAGGGGATGATTATTAGCTCGTGTCGCATATTAGGACACTTACGTCTGGTGGAGTGGATAATAACGTACCTAAAAGGGTAGAAAATGTTCTCCAGCACTCCTTTTAAAGGAATATTAGAATAGCAATTGCTACAGGATAGCCCATTCAGGCGAAATTTCTTTTAGATTGATGAATTCAAACTAATTGAGGCAGTTATTACAATGGGGATATAATATTATAACTCGAACCCTTTTTCCAATAACCGATTCTATTATACTTCGGGTCATGAAATTAGAATAAATATTGTTCCAGAACCCCGATATAGTGTTAGTTCACTACCTTAACGTACCATACCCCGATGACAACAAACTTGCAGTGATAACCCCAAGCTTAGCACTATGGGCTGACAAAAAGGAATGGACGAAAGACGAACTAGTGTCCCAATTAAAGCCTATGTTCTTCAGCGAAGATGAACCCGACTTGAACAACGAATTAGAAATATCGGTAAATTATCTGTTGTTAATGCATTAAACTATTGATAACAAAATAAGTAGACGCTTTCAGCTAAAGTTATATTTTCAACTTTCCGCGAACTTACGGATCACCCTCAGTGAAAATCTAACAACTGAATCCTAATCAATTCCGTACGATTTAACATAATCGAATCCGCACCTGCAGAGTAATTACAAGATACAGACTGCAGAAACCGTCGAAGCCATTGTAACCCAACTCATGGAAAAACAACGCGTCGCCAGGCAAGCGGCCCTAGTCAAACAATTGGAGTGCGGTTGCCCGGATTCAACTTGCGCCGATGGAAAAACTTGCTCGCACCCCATGCGTCGGATTTCCGCGGCGAAGAGCGAACTTAATTCCCCTCTTCCTTCGGTTAGCTCAAACTCGAGACCTCCCAGCAGCTCGGATAACAATAACCAAGTCTCTTCGACGACGGGCTCCGGATCCATGCTCCTAACCAACAATCACACCCCTAGGGTTTACACTCGGGAGTCGCGGAACCACCACCCCCCGTCCTCTAGTCACGCGAACGCGAATTCCGCGAACACGCCCCCTCTGGTGTTGAGTCTGTCCCAGATCCAAGGGGGTGGAGGTTTGCTGATTCTGAACAGCAATTCCCAAGCTGCGAATAACAGTCATAAGTCGCTCGTGGCTCCCGTTTCGGTGGCCAGTTTCGTTTGCAACACGAACAACCAGAGGGTGTTGAACAAAAGCGAGAGCAAAAATCCGCCGTTGGTGCTGAAGCAAGAGGCGATGGAAACGAGCTCTTGCTGCCAACAGCAACAGCAGCAGCAAACTCTGAACGGGAAAATTCCCAATCAGAGGGAAACTAAGATGGAAGTTTCGAGCGACAACATGAGACAATCACTCTTCGATGGGATTTCTTACAGTAGGCAGGAGAACAGGGCCCATCAAGGAGATTTAATTATGACAAGCGCTCCGTCCACTCCTTCCAAGCAAATGGACACGAGCCACGAGGACGACTTCAAACACCAAAACTTTGGGGACGCTGTTGTCCTTTTAGGTAACTATCGAATGAGTAAGTCGATTTTCACTAACTCGCATGGTAACGCTACGATCGCTCATCTTTGCTACTACGTTCGACCCAAAATTTTTATGAGCATAGAGCACCTGCTCTATGTATTCGACTCAAACCAATAATCTACCTACAGGTGTATCAAGATTTACGTCTAGGGCAATAGTTTGAGGAAGACCATTATGTTCCAGATTCTCGTGAAACTTTGATAGGAAAACACGAAGGATCTTCAATAATCAGCGGCGGTTTCTTCAATGAGACGCTCGATCTATCCCAAGAAGACATCCAGAGAACACTATCTGCAAACATGCCTCTGTGCGCTAACGAGTTGGAACGACACCATTCCCAATCTGACACCAACGAAAGGACCAGATCGATGGTCGAGAAACAGGTCCAATCCAACCACGTGAACACAATGAACTCGGAGATCAATCCGATGGACTTCATCGACAACTGCGACGTCGTCGTTTCTCCGACTCACGTAGTCGACGACGACGTCTTCGTCAACTTAGACGCCTTCGACATGCTAGGGGAGTTTCCGGACCTGGAGGTGTTGGATTCCGGACATACGAGCTTGCTCGACGTTAATCCGCCTTCAGACGGCGGAAGGAACATCAAGCAGAGCACCGATCATGGCCAAGGGACTGTTCAGATCGAGGGCTCCGCAAAAATAACGGATTACTCACCGGAGTGGGCTTATCCCGAAGGGGGAGTGAAAGTCTTAGTTACTGGTCCTTGGCATTCCTCAGGGCCGTACACGGTCCTTTTCGACGCCTTCCCTGTTCCAACGACACTCGTTCAAAGTGGTGTTTTGCGTTGTTACTGCCCAGGTAAGTCTTCTACTTTCCCCATATAAATTGCGTTTTTGTCACATATCCCCTTGTATGCCACAGAATAAGATCAGTTCCACTTAGGAGGCACTGAACCTATCAGAGGCAGTTAGTAAACCAGGTTTAGTCGAAGACGCGCCATCGAGCTGCAGACCAAAAGTTGCCGTCGCTTTCACTCTTTTCCCGGGGGATTATTGTCCTAGACTCGTTTTCGTGCCAGCATAATTAAGTTCTTATTGAATTCAGGGTTACATAAGCCATGAAAGCCACATCTATGAAATCATGTTAGAAATAACCGTGATATTAAAACAAAACTTGTACCGCCTAGACACGATTGTTTCTAAAGAATCAGAAAAACCATGAGGAAGGTAACAAAAATCACGAACTAAAGGATTTTGCAGAAATAATACTTTGTCGAGAAAAATACGTCTAGTTTTTGTTGTTACATACTTGTATAAACGATGCTAGTAATTCCACGAATGTAATGTTAAAGTCTGACTACACTTTTCGTTGCACAAGGAATTAAAAGAAAAACCAATCAAATAATGAAAATGGCAAACATTTGCAGCAATTCAATAATTTGTAAGGATACTGGGTGTACATAAGTCAGTTTACACACTCTTTGTGGACTTTCTCGTGAGAGTCTCGCCTATGAAAAATTTTACGTTGGCGTAGATCTTGTAGCACGGACATCCTACTAGAAATGAGGAAGGCCTTCATACATTATGGTCCAATAATATTTCAGGGCGAATAACTCGGATGTACTCGCCATAAAAGTTGCACCGCGTAAATGTCATTCAACATCAAGACTGCTTCCTACATTTTACTGCGACTGTACTTTACTGCACTTTGCGCAACAGCACTCCGACTGTTTCTTGCACCCCAACTATTTATTCCTACATTTGAGTCTCCCTCTACACGATTGATATTCGATTTCCTAAAATCTTTGGTTCGGGAAGTGAAACGATCATCTTCAATACAGCTCACGAAGCTGGCCTGGCAACACTTCAAGTAGCCTGCGACGGCTACGTTATATCCAACTCTGTGATATTCGAGTACAAGTTACCACCTAGAGAAGAGCAAGTGTTAGCTCCTGAACCGAAAGTGGAGCGATCCAATGACAATTTGCTGAAGTTCACTCTCCTGCAGAGGTTGGAAGCCATGGATGATAGATTGCAAATAAAGCAGGAACCTAGTGACGGTGATGTGGTATGTATTTCTTTCTGTTTTTATTCAGTTTCATTGTACCAATGGATATGTATCATACTACTGATTGTGCCATATTTTGTATTGAAATTGTCTGAAGTGAGAACCAATTATTTAGAAAAATCGTCTTGAACAGTGTAAAATGATCTTCAATCAGAAAAATGTAACAAATTGGTCTAAATCTTGTCACTTAACTAAATATATCGCCCTTGCCCCAAGTCTGCGTCTACGGTTTAGTAGGTGAAGGCACTCACTGCAAACTTTCCATTGTACCTCAAAAACAGGTCGAAGACACAGCTCTCTTCACACAACCCAACTTTGAAGACCGATTGGTCACTTATTGTCAAACGATGACCTCGAGGATCTGGAGACTCGGTGAGGAGCTGAGCGTAGCTTGGTTCGCGAGCCACAAAGGGATGACGCTCCTCCACCTTGCAGCTTCATTAGGTTACTCGAGACTAGTGTGTGCAATGCTACACTGGAGAGCCGAGAACTCGTCGTTGCTGTTGGAGACTGAAGTAGACGCTTTGAGTCAAGATGAAGACGGCAATACGCCATTGGTAATTATTCACTTACAAAGTCAATATCGCAACTTGTGGCCGATAACGAGACATTTATTAAATGAATTTAAATCTGGCTAGAGTGCAAGGAGTTAAAAGTATATGAAATAATAACAGAGGGAAAGGTCCAATATGGGTGATGATGAAATCAAATAGCCGAACAAAAATTCATTAGGGTATATACTCGTAATTATACTCTTCAAAACGAAGTTTTCAAAGAGTATATTGTTTTATAGATGTGGGCATGTTTACGAGGCCACACTGAAACGGCGATAATGCTCTACAAATGGAACCACACAGCACTGAACATCAAAAATATGTCCAATCAGAGCGCTCTGGAATGCGCTAAATTGAACAACCATCAAGATTTGGCCAAAGAATTAGAAAACTTAGAGACTCGTCGGGACAAAGCTAATATGTTGCTACACAGCAACAACAACCACGCATCTACCGATAACATGTCACCTTCAGCTATTTCACCGGCTAGCTCAATAACTTCGTTGGTGTCGGTAGCTTCCACCAGCAAATCGCATGACGGAGTGTTTCTCAGGCCAGGAGCAGTTACAAGGTATTTGGATTCCCCACCCATTATCAATGTTTCTTCACCAACAATCAGCAATCTTTTTTCTTCGATCATTAATGAACGCCTCCTCAATAATAGTTTATTCACCGGGCACTTTTTGTATTCACAGGAGTGAAACCCAAAAGTACAGATTACTGAACCTCGATCTGGACTCACTCTCCCCAGATAGCAACATCATAGGCTCCAACAAGATGCTTGGATCAGCCGCCAGTCCGTCCCATTCAGAATCGCACTCTTCAAGCACAAGAATTCATCGCTTGATTAAACGGCCATCGGTGGACAGTGGGATCCACATGGCCTACGGCCAATCCTCGGACAGTTTAAGTTCGTTGAGGACTCGCAACATTAAGCTGAACGCAACAAGAGACATTCCCAAATTATCTAGGTGAGTTGGGGGTAGTTCGTTATTAACATACACTGAATACTCTATTTTTACACATAATTAAACTTAAACTTTAAAGTCCGTTTGCACCACGCACAACCGAGCGCGGTGCAAATGGCCGTAAACGTAGGTACCTAATACAGTTGAACATTAAACCGGTGAGTGCTAATCAGGTAGAGTGGAAACCAAATGCAAAATAGTTGATGGCAAAAAAATCCTCTGAAAACGCGATCGCCATCTCTATTCAAACTTGGTACTAAAAGACTACGCCTAATAAGTGTTTAAGTGGAACATAGATAGATGGCGACAATGCCATAAGCAAAATACACAAATTTAGAGGTACTTACCTACATTTCACGTCACTCCTATAACCAGTGACATAGTAGTTCAGCTTTTACACACTTGAAACCGCCACTACACGGCATATTCACAACATCTATGATGGGGATTCCCCAAACACTCTTAAACACTACTCCCATAAACGTTGCCACTCTACCTGATTACCACTCACTAATTAAACGTAACTATTCGGTGCTCTTTCTCATCACGGCGAGTTTAATATCTCACCACCCTACAGGTTCGATAGGAGCATGTCTCTACCTCTGAATTCCAATTCGCCCCATTCCAACAACGTCGACAATTCCCCGGACTCCGAACACATGGATCTTGGCGGCAAAAGGGGCGATTTCACCATATGTAAGTTCCGAATCGTATCGCACAAACATTCCCTCCAATAATCCCCACGTTATACTTTGTTTTGTCGGCAAGGTAAGTCGAGATTACGCTTCAGAACTGAAGGACGATAGCATGAGTACCAAACAGCCTAAATTGATTTTTGCTTCTTGAGTCGGTCCACGTGGAAATGAAATATCCTGTTTTCGTTTCAAATTGTTCAATGCGCTTTTACTTACCTTATGGTTTGATATGGACTAGGCAAAGCGGGCGTTAGCGCTCCGAGGACCAGTAGTCCCCTCATTGACGTGGAAGGCGTCTCAGATGATGAGTCAGACACCCGCAACAGCGTCGTAGGTCAGTTGATGTCTGAAAAAACCTCTCTCTGTTGTCTGTCGGTGTTCGTTTTCACTGTTGTACCTTGTTGTCTCCGTAAGAGCCTTCTCTTAACCATTCCGATCTTTCTGTACTCTTCAATTCAACCTTAATATCGAACTAATTAGAATTGTTAGATTAAAATCATCTAAATTGCGCAATTTCTTCAACTGATTACTTAATTCCATGCTGAGACTAGTACGAACTGTATCCCATTGACCTCTTGGGTGGTTTGCTGCTTTATTTGTCTTTATGCATGCCGTCATTTTCATGGACCTTTGCTTTGCGTCCTCCACTTCACTCGGCTTCGCATACTTCCCAGTCGTAATAGTTAACCCATTACCAGGCAACACCCCATTTTTCGCACACATTTCAACCAATCTCAGTTTACCAATTGAAATTATTCAGGAAACAATTGTTAAGCCTTTGCACACCATTGCCTCCGAAAAAGACCATTGAATTTAGCAGGAGTGCAAAGGGTTAAATCTACGTCACAAAAATGGGCCCTTTGCCTGAAATGGGTTAATAGAGTTAGGAAATCTCAACAGCTGATACATCATGTGTACCGATGCAATTCCAAATAATTGTGGCTAGTTGATGTATCACTTAGCAGAGTCGCCTCCGTTTCACATCTAACATATTGCTGTTCTTTAGGGGAACAAGACGCTCGTGTTCTAACCCTTGCCGAGCAAATCATAGCCGCTATGCCTGAGCGCATAAAGGTAAACGCTAAAGGGCCGAATGTCCGTGCAGAGCGTAACTTGATATTCCTTTCGACAGAATGAAAGTGAAGAAATGATGCTTGACAGCAGTCCAGGACCGCCGGAAAACCTTCAATCCAGCGACGCACTTACGGATGTCTTTATGGAGCCGTTGTTGGATCAGTCCTCCTCCAGTTTCGAGTCGACGGAGTTCAACTTCGAATTCTCAGACCACAACTATAGGTATCGTATCAATTCAGTTACTCAACCTCTTTATTTAAGTAGTCTGTTTCATAAAATTTACAAGTTCAACAATTAATTGACAATGCTCATTCTCTTTTTAAGGTATATTGATGTTGGAACACCCTGTTCAAGTTTAAGTCCTGCATCCTCGAGCTGTCTACAGTCACCATGCTCATTTACACTTGACTCGCCATCCCCTCCACCAACGACAGCCGATTTTTGCGAGTTCTTTCAAGCTTCTGGTAGCATGTTTGAGAAGGACTTTTCTAATCTCACATTGTCAGGTGAGTTAGGGCTTTGTATGTCTATGACTTACTCCACCAATCATCACAAACAACTCATATTATTCTGGTGCCTTTTTGAAAAGCTTTTGACAAAGGTCACTTTATAAGTACATAGTTTGTTTTTGATGTGACGTCATTTTACGAAATGTGCAGAGATGCTAAATTATTCATCACATGAGTAGAAAATAGCTTAAGACCCTCTCAAAATTCCATCGCCATCTTTTTTGAACCCGGTACTAAAAAATTTTCCTTTAATGAGTAAGCGTTAGGGTTATGGCACATTTAGACGAAACAGAATAGTCCCAGCGCGGCGCAGACAAAGTGAGATAGTTGTACTTTAGACTGCAGGTGGTTATTCCTCTCTCATTTCTTCCTCCCAATCTACATACATATAACTATCTCACTATATCTGCGCCAGGACTATTCGGTTCCGTCTGAATGTGCCATAACCCTCAAAGTAGAACATGGATAGGGGGTGACATTTCCAAAATTGCCTGTAACTAGTGGCATTGTAATTCAGGTATTACACACTAGGAACCGCTACTTTTATTAAGGGTATTCGTCAAGTAGTCATATATGTAACGCTTCAATCATAAGGCCTCCTACCCCTGCCCCACACTCACTGTTATAATTTTCTGCACTAAAGGTGGATTTACACTTCACATTGGATGAATGGTGTATCTAGACTTGTCACTCTGTACGTAAACTCTATCATGAATCATCCAAACAGTACGTCCAGAGTGACAAGTCTGAGTCCGCTTTTCATCCAAAGCGACAAGTTTAAATCTGCCTTTAACCTAATATTTAGACCGGCTGCACACTGGGCGATTTTTATCATGCTGGTAAATTGATTTGTACACATCAAATGCTTTCGGCCATGACGACCAATTAAACACCACTATCAAAATCGCCCAGTATTATTTTCACACTAAACCATATAACTTTGCCATCCTCAAATCTAACACCTATTACAAGATGTAACCGTTGACTAGCGGTTAGCCGGTCAATCCAGTTACATAATCTAATCCATTTCATACATAAACCAGATCGTGAACAGAGGGAGCTCTATGAAGCGGCAAAGATAATCCAGAAGGCGTACCGCTCCTACAAAGGTCGCCAGCAGCAAGAACAGG
The DNA here is from genome assembly GCA_033557855.1 of Hydrochus callosus. Lineage (NCBI taxonomy): Eukaryota > Metazoa > Arthropoda > Insecta > Coleoptera > Hydrochidae > Hydrochus > Hydrochus callosus. The sequence goes on along the minus strand of JAUIMY010000244.1, from coordinate 16,769 downwards.
ACAAAGAGAGGGTGGCGGCCGTGGTCATCCAGAATTACTACCGTCGCTACAAACAGTACGCCTACTACAAGCAGATGACCCATGCGGCGATGGTCATACAAAACGGATACAGGTCATATTGCGAGCACAAACGGTTCAAGAAAAGCCAGGAAGCAGCTGTTTGCATCCAGAACTATTACCGTAACTACAAGGAGCAGGGGGGAAGGGGCAGCAGGGAGGGTACCCCTGCGGCAGGTCTCAAGTAAGTTCACGGACGAGATCGGTTTGCTAGTTTTGGTGTAAGGTTTCTTCAATTGGTGCTTCCACCTTTCGCTTTCAGTTCGAATTAGTTGGCTGGTTTTGGGTTTGACTTCAGTTTGTTTAGGAATAGCTTCCTTGTGATTGCTTTCATTGTCTGTTCCGTAAGTGTATTGATTTTCCTCTGTACTAATGAATACGTAATATTTGTCCTGATTTGATATTTATACCCATTTGTATAATATAGTCCTTGCGAACTTCATTTTCAATTCAAAATTATTTCAAGTAATAATCTTGAGATCCTTATCACTCTTCAAAACGAAGTTTTGAATAAGCATATTGTTTATTTGTTTTTCTGGACGTTAAACCGTTCTTTTATATATTTCTATAGGGAATACAAAGACATTTTACATTAATAAAGTTGGCAAACCTTTCTCCATATGTGCGTGGCGATAACAAACCTACCCTACCTGCTTCTATGTAGCTGCTGCCATCTATGTGTGGGTTGTGATAGTTCTCGATGTCTTAATTTCTTGTAACAGTGACTTTTTAGGCGAAATCTAACACTTCAAATAATCATAGCCTTCGTCCGTTCTTCACAAAACAAAGAAAAAAAACGATAAGTACTAAAAATATAGGCGGAAATGATATTTTGAAGCACTAAACTTATTGGATGAATTTCGTGTATACCATGACGCATTATAATTACGATTTATTATAATGTCATGTGGTGTAGACTAATTCATCACAATTATTAAATTGTGCACATGAATTTTCAAAAGATTATTTCACACTTCAGGCGTACTTATTCCCAGCGTAGACAACACCAGGCCGCAAGAAAAATACAGCAATTTATGCGACAGTCCAAAAATAAGTAAGTTGAAAAAACTTGCCGTAACATACACATAAACGGTCTATGTGGTCATCATAATGTTGAAAAACTAGTCGAAACTCATGTCAATTCTCATTCTTGCGCTCAGTATATGGGATGATAATATCACAACAGTGGTAAGTCATAAGACTGATCATGAAACCTAAGTAGAGAGTGCATTTGAACCCATCATTTTGTTCACAGATTACAGAGAGAGCGAGCCGAAAAAGAGAGGCAGGTGGTCCAGTCATCGGATGCCCACCAAAAGTCAGCGTCTCAAGGGGGCAGTTCAACATCCACAGGTCTAAATAGCAGGTAACTATCTTCTACCCCCCATAATTTGAGGTATTTATTTAAAATAAGGGCATCTTACACATTGCATTGCACATTTTGGAAATGAACATGGGACTTCTTTCCCAATCAGATCAGTCCAAATGATCGATGTCATGACTTTTCATGCATTAGGTGTATGAAGTTTACAAACAAATCTTGTAGATATATGACCTAATAATGCGTATTCAAAATTCTAAAACTGATCTGATTTTAATATTCCAAGAGTGGAAATATTTGGCACAAAAATATTTCCAGGTTCAACGATTTGCACCATAATATCGAAGATTTTAATTTTCTCAAGAATAAAATTTCCCGGAAGTCATATTTCCGAGAGTTTTGTACCAAACGCAAATTGTTACTAACAGATTTCAACAAATGTAATTCTATTGAAAAACCATGACTCTTTGATCTAATTCCCTTGGTGAAGAATCATCCTCATGTAAATAAAACATAACAAAACTTCTCACTGCGCAGATGTGAAAAAAACGATGAAAGCAAGAACCGTGCACAGATGGAAAGGTAGGAGGGCCTCAGACATCGGCATCAAAGGAATCCTATTCTTTGAGTACTTAACAAATTGCATTTATCAGCCTCCTTTTGAACGGCCTCTTTTTTTGAGCCCTGTCCAGCGTTATAAACGGAAACACATATAGCAAACCGCGGAATATTTATACATGTGTATTTGTTTAAGAGTAAGTTATCCAATGAGACATAAAATAATACGCTAAATGTAGTGGGAAACTGTTTTATCTTAACGTTTATATTCTTGTATCCTTAAACGATGTCTACTTTGGCTGTTAATTGGTACATTTTTATGCATTTATAAGAATGCACGGACGACAACAAAAGTGAGATGTTTAGACATTGTAAGACCTAAGTATTTCAGATTTAATGGATTCAGAGCTGTGATTGTAGGTTGATTTCTTGACTTTGTTATTCGGTTCTTTTTCTTCGATCAATGTTGAATACTAAAACTCGTATCCGTTCAATGTAGCATCGATACACCAATATGCAATTCGGCACTCTGCTTTTAATTCTTGGGAAATGTCTTCCACTTCTGAATATCATTCGAAATTTCTACGAGAAAGTTGATGCAGGATTTAGAGCTGCAGTAACAATGTCATAAATCAAAGTTCTATTAATGAACTAGTCTCTAGCTTAGTCATATTTATACAAAATGACTCATAATCTTAGCTTAACGAATGATTTGATTTACTCCTCTTTTTTTGTGTTGAAGCAGGACTTAAAATTTTTATTTGTTAACTGTTTTTCACTGCCATTGTAGAATAGCAGGGAATGATGTTGAGTTGCCGGAACAAGCAACGATTAAAATATATCTATGACAACTGTTTTCAAGCAATACACAAACCGTTTTAGTTTGTCGAATTTCATGTATTCTGGGTGATTATTGGTGGGATCTCCCAAATCTTCCATGGAATGCAGATCTCCGCTCGATCGAAGCGAACTAGATTCCGAAAAATATTGATCCATGGATCCGCAAACCTTCAATGAAATCAATAATCTATAATAGGGCTTCAATAGTGAAAATTCTAATAGCAAACTCAGTTTCGAAGTATGTAATTCTGCTCATACATATCATGTAGTTTAATAAATGAAAAGAAAAAAGTAGTCTATATTTATATGGAAATGAAAATAGATTAAAATATATATTATTAAATGAAGAAAGAATTATTATATACCTGCTGTACAATGAAAGCGTTTGCAATACTGCAATAATGGTCGGATGTAAATAATTTTTGAGTAGTTAGTTTGTGTATTGCATATATGATTGAATAATAAAATATTGGTGCTCAAACTATTTTTATGGATGTGCAGAAATCTGTTATTTTTGTATTTTCACGGCGCTTGGTTTTACAGTATGGTTTATCCGTTATATTCGCATTGCAAAGATTAATAGAAAATTTCTCCAGGAGTAACGACTGCGCTCCTTCAACTTTGCTTTAAAAAGTACAAATGCACAAGAAATGTTAAACTCGTGTGTTCAAAATTCCTAAAGCCAATGCGAATATGATAACAAATGACTATTTAAATATTTTATTCTCTCTAATTGAATATTATGTTCTTTCAAATGCATCTAAAATCTGCTGAATCCAAGAGCTGAGATGTAATACTGTATATATTTTTTTCAAATTATCGACAGGTCAATTATATTGCTTTCTGTTTGTGCAAATTTTAAAGTAAGTACCTGCAGGCGGGATTTTTTCGAAAAGTTTCTTTGGTCAAATTCACGGAGTGGAGAACGGTTCCACTGAGAGACGGCGAAAGGAAATCACAAAAATGGTTCCCTCCTTGTAAATACTGTTGTTCGTTTGAAAAATTCTATTCTTTGAATGTTACAGGAGAAACTTCTATAATCTTGTATTATAGCGATTAACAATGTACTCTTAAAATACGTTGTTCCGATGAGTATTGAGAGAACGTATTACACGAAATGAAGCTTGGTTCGGTCTTCTAGATTCGCATTTCCAATTCGTAGGTTCAACTTTAGAGAAATGTTAATGTAGACGTAGTGTAAGTGATACAGCATAAGATATATATTTGGAAATTTGGGAAATATTTTTTAAATATAAGCAAAATTGTCCATATACAAGCAGAGTGACGGATTTAACAATTATTTGTATTATAGATGTAATTGCTTTTGCAAGAAAATATTGAGGGGAAAATCATAGTGCGTAAGTCGAGGGATTGCTTTGCCATTTGGTGAAACAAACAAGCCATACGAAGAAGACCTGTAGAATACTAAACTGAATAACAATCACACGTTCAATCTCCTAGACGTAGTAATTGTACAGGCGCAGAACATTAAAAGCATCCTTGGTACATCGAGATTGGTTGATTAAATCGGAAATTTATTTTGTATGCGCTCTATCTAGCATAGCTTTCGGGTCAACGGTTAATCTTCTCACACCGGATGGGTTTAGAACGGAAATTACCGATTCGAATTCACGGAGCTATGTCTACAGTTAACACCAAGGTATATCGAAGAAAACCATTTGTATAAATATTCTACTTTAAACCAATATCTATAGGAATAACACTTAAACATTGCAAGCATATATTCAGACTTTGTATCCTAAGGACATACCTGTAATGTATTTAATGAAAATGAAATCTGTATACTCCATAGGGCGTTTTCTGACATTTATTGCAACAGTACTTCTTTTTAGTTAAACGATTACTTGCCTGATTGTGCTATTTGTATGTAAATGGCGAATACGATTTTTCGCGTGGCTCCTTGTTCCATTTAATCGGTGTCACGGCATTATTTTTTATCTGTGGAGTACTTATTTCGCTCCAAATTGATTACATATGAAGTAACCAATTTCTCGCGAAACTGCTGTTGGGAAATCTAATTAAAAAGTTTGCAAGGGGTTAGGGTCAAGATGATAACTTGTTGATCTTTCAAGCGTTTTCTTACAATGTTGGTTTTGTTTATAATTGAATTTTCGCCAGACATAGAAATAGCACCAATCGAGGCTCGCTGGTGGGACAAAAGTGTAGTATTATCCAATTTAGGTAGGCGAGGTAAATTGTAAATGAAAAAAAATCAATGTGACTTATTCTCGGTAATATGTATATGTATAAAAATGTAAATGTAAAGATATGACGAGGATAGAGGGAAAAGTGCGAATCGCATCGAGAATAATTCATCAACTCTAGTTTGTAGCTGCACAGTACCTATTGATATATTATAAAATAATAAAAACCTATACCCTGTTCATAATCATATAATAGATAAAAAAATGAAAGATGAAAGTGAAATTGTTATACAATCTAAGGACATGTATCTTTTCTAAGAGTTACATGTTAACTGACACTGTACATTACTTACGATAGTAGCTGCACTCAGTGTTGCATTCTACTAAACGGGGGAAATTATCCAAAGCGCGGCTCTCGGAATTTCCCATTGTAAAGTCCTCAACTGTAATTAATATTTCCTTTTGGTAGTCGACAATTCTTTTCGGTTCGTACACCGTTAAAGTTTAATTGTGCAATTTGTTGTGTTTACTGTTTCGATGTTTACGAATTGTTGTTTGTTGGGCGTTACTGTTGTTTAATTTTTGAATCATTCCAACTGTTAAGGATAGTTTCTTTTTATACTGTGCTTGCATTTTCTCCTTCTTTCAATTACGTTTTTAGTCATTGTTATTCCTTTCGGATATTCTTTGTTGGAGAGCGAGTGCAGTTTGCAACTATTGTTACATATTATTGTGGCTAATAAACACATTTCTGAATTATATTATCGTATGGCCTATTCGCCTAAATCCCTCGCGTAATCCTCCGTCCGCCTGAACTAACATCCTTGCAATATGAAACGAGAATGCAAAAATCATAGCTTTTAATGTATTTATACAAGGTCTATATATTTGCAATAGTAGTTTAATTTGTTTTAACCACGTAATAAAACTGATCAAATGTGGAACATTTACGAGGTGTAGCGAGCGCACGCCAGGACCTTTTTTTGTTAGGTATTTTTCTTTTGGTTTTTTTGCGTAAGAGCGTCAGTATTGAGCCGACCAGGACAACGTATACACGTTTATTTAATTCAATGGGTTTTTGGACGAATTATCCACAGTTTAGTTTTCGGAGTGACCTAAAGGGCATAGTTTGGATTTCCTTGCTCCCTTATCCACCTATCCATCGAGGCGAGCGGCCAGCAGTAGGTAAGTCATCATTTTTATTTAACCTCCCATTGCGACCTGTGCAAACAAGTTGATGCGCATTTTGTGGAGAAAACGTTGTAAAATTTGATAGGAATTCGGTTGAGTCGGGAATATAATAATGACATAACACCATAATAATGTACTCTGTTTGACCTCATCCCTTTTTTTTCATTTGATGGCCGATTAAATTCATTCCGTTTAGTCTGGTCGTGGTTAGTGCTTTCTCCTGTTTTAAGTGCAAGCAAAATATTATTCCAGAGTCAAAATCGCCAAGTACCACTCTGAATGAACCCTTCGTTCATCAATTGCTGCAAATCGCGTTTAATTTAATTAACTTATAATAATTTAGGGTAGCGGTAAATAATGTGTTGCAATCCCACAATTTCTCTATTTATTTCATTTGACTAGACAGTTGACGTAATGTCAAATGAAAATGAGGTAGCCCAGCTTGGCACGTGTTTGCTACATTATGGGAACTGTTAATTTATCACATACGCCAGAACTATGCGTCCTACTCGCAAACAAATTTCCCTCTAGCAGTATTCCCCCCTTAAAGCGACAATTTGTTACTTTTCGCGTGAGAAGAGTAGAAAAGATGAATGGGCTACACAGGTGTAATTTTCTCCCGGACTGGGCGTAATATGTAGCTCAGACGGTGGAACCAGTCTTTCTGGGTTTATAATTAAATCTGTCACCTGTTCTCATTTACTGCATCTTCTTATTAATCTTCGAGCAGCGTCTCGACTCGATTTCTTCTCGCTGGATTATGTAAGCTGCACCACCAATTCGGATCGACACATTTAATCGCAAATGGCGATAGGCGGCGTCGTGTCCTGAATAAATGGAAAAATTGCAATTGGTTGCTTTCCGGTGAGGCCAAGTTACAATCAGTATTGGGTTGTTCAATAGGTTCACTCAGTATTTGGCGATTCAAAAATTTCATTACTAGTAGAACTTTAGCTCCAAATGGACTGATCTTTGAGTAGATTCTTTAGCATTACAACTGTGATCTTATTAGAGAAAAAATATCATTGAATTCCCTTGTAAATCTTCAACTTCATAAACTTGGGTGCAGCTAATTAAAAATAAATATAAAATATATTTAGTGCTTCTTAAAGTATTGGAAAGAATTCGTTATAAAAAATATTTATAGCACTAATAACATTCAAGACAGAAACGGCAATTTCAATAAGTGAAGTATTACCAAAATTTGACATCCTAAAACCACCCCCAAAAATTAGGATTGTATTAGTATATCTAACGAGTGGTGTTTTAAAACAACTTAATGCACATGCCCGTGTATGTCACGGGCGCGCTTTCTGACCACTTTGCAATCTAAATTGACTGGAAAACTCGCAATATGCATGACTTATTGTTCTAATTTGGGTGTATTTGTTAAATAAAGGTTCCATTTACCTGTACCTGTAGGTACATACCCACAACACTCATAACAAAAAAATTCTTTGATCATCTAGATATAAATTCAATATTATCCCCAACCAAAATGCGTGCATTAAGTGGTTAAGAAATAATTTCATGAATGGCTTGAGCAAGTAGAATTGACCATTCGCTTATTAAAAATCCAAGTTGATGGAAATTGACCAAACTTAAATAAAAACATAAATGGTAATACAATATACATGATTGTGTGTATTCGACGTATTGATGCAACTTTGATGCGAGATTTGTAAGATTGGAAGACTAACTTTTATATTAAAACTAACGCAGCGCAGTTTAGATTTACGAGGTCGTAAAACATAAATCTCCCACTGACATTTTCACATTAGGATTCGTTGGCAGTAATTTTCGTCACGGTTTGATTTCACCAGATTGGGGATTTTAACATAAATTTCTGCTTCAAGTGTTTCTTTTTATTTAGGTAAATAATTCAGTGATACGGGGTGCGCCAGAGACTGCCACACTCTCATTTTCGAATTTCAAAATTTATTGTTTTCATACACCACTAATCGATTGTCATTTGAGGATAGTTAATGGAAAATTATTTTAAATTAATCAGTTGCGAAAAATTATATTACAAGTGGCGACCATTTTTGCCAATGCATTCATGTATGCAATTTGAGTGATCGATTTCACGTGGAATAACTCTCACGTAAACAATGAAAGGTGTAATAATGACGAGGAAGTACATAGATACCTAATGGTATATATGGACTAATTTGACAGAAATTTTATTCCATATGGGAAAGCAAATCTTGCTAGAAAGATAGGTATTCTCCTGTCTTAGCAAGGTTCTTCTAGAATAGGTTATATCAAAGAAGATTCCTGATTGTGATTATTCATTGGTAACATTATGCCAAGGATTCCACTAAACTAGCACTAGAATAAAACGCTATATCATTTTTAATGAAGGGACACGTCCGTTTAAAAATGGTATTTTAATATGTATGTACTACAAATCAAGTAATAACGTGACTATATGAACAATCAACTATCAATTTACGCTCTTATAACATCGTGAATCATTCGAAGTGAGATAAGAACTACAAGTATGCCTGTATACACATGAAAAGATCTTTGATCAATGGCTTACTGTTATCTCGTCCATTGTACGCAGTATCTGAAGCGATAATACGGCTCCAAGTATTTTATCCTTGATCATAAAATAATATTTCTGGAATAGTATGCTTTGTGGTACGTCTGCGCCCTATATGTAGAGTAAGATCAGGTTAGAGAAGAATCGCACCGAAAAAGTGTGTTTGGATGCACTTAGTCAGCTTATTCGGTTTGCACGGAATCTATATCTACACTACCGCTCGGACATATGGTAATTTTGAGCAAAACGAGGAATGTAATATCTATCTATCTGTTCGACAACTTGCTCAATGATTCTGGCCGGAAATTTTATGCACGTGTCCGATAGCTTACTCAATAATTCCGGCGCGGAAACTAGAGCGAAAGCGGCGACCACTCCCAGGTCGGAATTCAATAGCGCACCCCTTTTTAGCCACCGTTCGCCAGTAGCGATTGCCACGACTGCCCCCTAATGGGTTCACACCCCTAAAGGGGGATGGATCCATCGGGGCAGTCGGGCAACCAGCTGCGGCGAACTAGGGGCCAAAATAGGGCGTGCCATCGAGTTCCGATCTGGGAGTGGCATCCGCTTTCGCCCTAGTTTCAGCACCGGAATCATTAAGTTAGTTATCAGACACATGTATAAAAGTTAACATTCCAAATGCATCCAAACGCAATTTTTCGCGTAGCGTGGGTTTCTGCCGCATGGGGCGGAGCGGAGGTTCAATTTGCTGCCCTCTTATACACGGTTATTCAGGAATAGGTACATTAATTTGAAAGGGTGAAAATGGTACAATCCGTATAACACTTTTTCCCAAACTAAAGCATAAAAGGGAAAAATATAAACGTGAATATTTGAGAGACTCTGGAACAAGCTGTTGCTTTATTCGGGTCGGCGTTTTTATAACTCTTTTTTACTTTGCTCGGCCAACAATGACTGTTCAGTTAGACGTGGCATTCGCATGAAGGCGGCAGGCAATTCGTACACTTATAATGTTTCAGTTTGTTGTAAAGAATTTATCATCAAGTATTAAATTTTGTCAGTGATGTTACACTAATTCAATGTGACGTTTTACCCCAATGCAATTTTATTCACGGACTAGACTTCAATTCATCTTTTTGCCGATGTAATGAACTTGATGTCCAGCAAATCATGCGTAAGTATTTAATGCTTTTATCATACGTGTAAAATCGAGTTTGTGTGAATCATATGCGATTGTTTATGCGGACATGATGCGCGCGGTATGCTGGCTGTGTTGGGGGGAAACGATTACGCCAGTGGTTCCCAATCGAGTAGGTTCTCAGCTTTCCTGTGGAGTTTTATTATCCGTTGTGATGAGCTTTGGAATACTCTGTCACGTAGATTTTATGCTCATCTGGACATCAATTTTCACCCTTGAAAATTAATGTATCTGTTCCTGAATAACCTTTTATACAGCTAAATTGCTCGACTGTGAAAGGTGGGAGTTAAATTTCGCGCAGGTGAGGGAGTCGCTTGCACGGCTGATAGCCGATATTCTTCACTAACAACTGGTGCACGGTCGTCCTCTCCTAGTAATGGGACCGTCCCGAACCATTGCGCATTTTCTCCCCACCTTCCACAGTCGAGCAATTTAGCTGTAGTTTGTGTTACGATATAGGTATGTATAGGTACATTTTGTCGCCCCAAAAAGTGCCCCCTACCCCGAGACCTGCCGCTTGGGGACCCCCCCCCCACTCCATCTTACTCTATAGGGCGGGCAGACGTTTCTCAACAAAGATGCACTTCGCGAAGCTGCTTCTATTAGGCATAGGTACAGGGTGTCCTTGAAAAAACTGACAGACGAATAGTACCCAACATTAGAGAAAAAGTTTGAAGAAGAAAAATTTTTGCGATGGCGAGCTTCATCATCTGAAAATATTTTCCCATATACAGGGTGACCCATGAAAGTGGTACAACAAAAAAATTTTTTTTTTCAAATGGAATGGTGTACTTTTTATTGCAGAATATAGTAGGTAGATCATTGAAAAATAGCAAGACTTTATCCAGCAATTAATGGATCTCAACTGAACATTTAACGAGTTAGAATGCATTATCACTAACAGTAATGTTTCAATACCACGAAATAATATGTTTGTTAATCCGTGTTTTGAGGGATATCCTGTGTTAGTGGATATTCTAATAAATTCGATAAAAAACATAACCATTTATCAGAACAATTTGACAAAAATATTTCCATGGAATAAAGAAAATGATGCACTCCATCCATTGTTTCCATGGATACCGCCACCTCACTGCACTTCATCGACCTTTGTAGAATTTTAAAGTTTTCTTGAGAGGGGGCCGTTGTTGCCAGCGGAAAAATATAGTACCGCAATCTTCTCCTCAATGGTCTAGCGATGTAAATGTAACGATGACGAGAAAGGTGGGCCGTGTTGGCAAAAGAGGAGTGCGAGGAGGTTCAGTGACTCTCTTCGGCGACGTTGGCAGGACTTTCTTGCGGACGAAGGTCGTCCAAGGTCAGTCGGTGTGTCGCGAGCTGTGCGTGCTCAACCTCGGGTCGGACACACCCAGGCCCAAGCGAAAGCCCGCAGCCCGCAGCCCGCCTGGCCCACGAGCCCTGGGGGCTCGGAGTCGGATGGAAACGACGGTGGAGCCTCCCAGCCTTGCGTGCTCCCTGATACTTTACTCGAGGCGTTCCGCACCTGTGGACGATAACGCTAAATCCACCGGATCGCGATCGAGCTCCTTCACTGTTGCCGGGCAGTGCGTTGTAATTAGGCTGGGGATATTCCGGGTAATTGGCCGTGGTCAACTGGTGATGACGGATCGGATCACAGGCCGTCTGGTACTTCTTTTTTTGCGGGTTGAAGTTCTAGGGGAAACGTGTCAGATACGAATGTTTTTGGACCAGAGAATTATAGGGATGCGTTCACTATTGAATATTTCTGTGACTTTACCAAAATTAAAACCAAGTTGCATTTCCTGATCATTTTAAGTTGGGACTCTTGACCGAAGTGACCTAGCAACCAAAGCAACCCTAGTAGTCAAAGCAACAAGGTTTGGTAAGGTTGAAGGGGCTGTTTTATACACTAATGACAGGCAATTCAAACAATCTATTAATGGGAAGCAATATTCATAAGTATTTGTCCGGATATTTTGACATATTTGTATATGGAATGGCAAATCCTTTATCTTGAGAAGGACAGTACTTTTTAGACTTCTAAGTAGCTTTTAAATGAATATGTACTTATAAATTAAATGAACTGATTTGGCAGTTGAAATCACAACACTTGGAATCATATGACATATGGTATATACAGACGATGTTTCTATTTGATAGCTACAACTTTGATAAATAAACAATTTTTCTGTTTCATAATAATGGCGCTATACACTTGTACTGATTTAAAATACAACCTGTATACGGCTTTGGCAATGATAGGGTTAAGCCCAAATTCATCAGCTAGTTATTTTTTTCCGTAATTCTCCCCGTTGCTCGTTCTGTCGAACATGTTTAGAAATTTCGCGCATTTTTTCAGCTATCTTGAAAGATGCGGATTTATCAGCAACACCAGTCAAGAAAGTGTGGCAACAGCTGGAAGAAAAGTTAGATGCCAATTTCAACGCCCGCATCAAGAAGTAAATTGACGAATTGGTCATGGAGTTCCTGAGCTTGAAGGAGAAGAAGAAGAGAAAGAAAACGAATTCCGAAGAAGACGAGGAAGAAGAGGAGGAGGAGAAAGTGAGTATAAACAGGGTGATGAAAAAGTAAGCGCATTAAATTTGGGTGATGTAAAAAGGGACAAATACAAATACAGCCACGCCAGTCTCTTGCTCTAACTTTACAAACCTCAACCAATCTCATTCTGGAGCAAATTTCAAAGAATTCAACAGAAGGGAGTCATGGTGAACAAGCATCAAGTGGCATATCATTTGAAAGCTATTTTCATTCTCTACACTACCAGAGATTTTGGTGATGTTTGTTCAACAGCATTCTAATGACCATCATTTTCAGGAGGGGTATCTGAAGAAACAAAGAAACCTGGAAAGCGCGCATCCACCGGGAAGAAGCCAAAAGAGTTAAGAAAGGTATCAACGGATCAGATGCCACCGAACTGTCCGACGCTGAATCAAAAGAAGAATATTCCCCGAAGAAGTTCAAACCAATCAAGATCTGCAATCTGCTTCCTAAGAAGAAGAAGGACCCCGAATCCAACTCCGATGAAAAGTTTGCTAAGAGCAAGAAAGGCGATAAGAAAGAAGTAAGTCCTTATTTTATACAGGGTGGGAAAAAGTAACGACTTTGAGGAATATATTACGAATTAAATTCTTCAAAAAACGCTCGCAATCGATATCTACCAAGTTCTCAACCCAATAATATGGATTAGTTAAATACAAATTCTCAATACGATTTCCGATTTACCCTTGGCCCTATCAAATGGCAGACTCTCGCATTAATATGCCCAAAATGAACATTAACATTTTAAGTAGGCACTCCTAACTGAAGTAGCTGCGCCTAACAACCAAAGCAACCCATAGCCGTCCAAACAACAAGGTTTCCTAAGGATAAAAGTGCCACAAGCAGATCATCACATAATTAGAAAATGTTCATGTGAAAAGGTCGTTCAAAGACTTAGTGCATTTGGATCATAGGATGCATTACGTTCCTCAAAGAGTTCCAACATTTTGTGAGTAGGAGTTTCTCCAGGGAAATTCTACCCTTGGCAAATGATTCAAAGAGTAAAGATAAAAAATAGTAATTCTTAAGAGTAATAATTTGGTATATCCCCTTTGAAAGTTCGTTGAGGACCAAGTAGAAGATGCTCAAGCTTTGGTAAGACAACGATCGTATTTCAAATTTCACAAGCATAACTGCGGCCTTGGATTGTAGAAGCGGTATCCAACTCAGACATCAATGAAAATAGCGTTGCCCGCCCACTGTTAGCCAGTATTCTGTGACAAATTGAAGATGCTCATTCTCCATTCATTTATCGGAAGAATGGAGGAATCGGAGGTGAATGAACCGGCTGTGATGGCTCGAAATGCCGAAACGTGATTGTCATACTCGCCAGAATTAGAAGGGCGTTTCATCAGGCAATTCAAACTCTCACGTTATCAGCTAACTTCGAAACGTGTCGATCATTTCGAATTTTCTATCCAGAGATAGCAACATAATTTATAATTAATCGAGCGAAACTCCCATCAACACCACCTACGCGTAGGTTAAAATAAACATCGCATCAGTGTGCTCATTCACTATGCCGCTCAATGGAATGCGGATTGCATGGACTTTTTAGTGGTAAGTTACCACTTGGAATGGCTCAAATGCGGAATTCCCCTCGCAGCGAACCATAATTTCCCCAGCACAATTATCGGACATTTATTTTAAATGACCTGGGTTTATTTATAAGCGCGTGGGAGTAGTCCAGCCTTCAGGTAGTTTGTTTGCGCTCAAGTTTAAAGAGCGCTCTTCGGAAAATCGCGCTCACCTCAGACGAACGCCTGGCCGGGGCGTATTTGCAGAACTGGAGATACAAGCGGACCACTAAATGGTTTATGGTTATTTGTTGTTGCTGCGCGACCTCAAAGGACCAAAGGTGTGCATTCGCATTGTCATTGATCATAAAAGAAAATGGATTCCGAGTAAGGCAGTTTGAACAATGTTGATGGTATAATTAGATATGTATTAGAAGAACAATGCAAATGCGCCCTTTTCCAAATAACAGGTTCAATTATGAAAAAATATTGGAAATTTTATTATTAAGTCACTATACTACTCGTTGAAATTACAAGCTAAATATTTACATATGTAGATTGACCGTAGCATCTTAGGGGGTGGCAAAACCAAGCTAGCTTTCTTCCATGCATAGTTGCAATTAGCATTTCTAATAGATACAAGGAACGCGAAAATAACAAGCTGATCAATCTACGCCAACAAGAGGGAGAACGCACAACAGTAAATAACCAGGGGAGGCAAGCATCGCATAAATAACAGGGGAGTTGTGCCAAAGGAGGTGCAAGCCCAAGGCCCGGCCAAAAATAAAACGTCTTGACCAATGTGGAAGGCATTGATATACGGTAGTCGTAAAAAAGCCGTACAGATAGTTACAAATAAGGATAGGCCCGACCGTCCCGCCTTCCCGAAAACTACCCACCTATTTACCGACTTTACGTAGTGTGGCACGGGCCGTAAGGGCATTCACCTGCTTGCTTGGCTGTCGGTCGGTCGGTCCGTCCGTCCGTCTGCCCGGCTATGCGTGTGTTGTATGTGGCGGATCAACTCTTCGAACGTTACCAGTCACGACCAAGTAATAATCTGGCTGCCGCCCCTGCCTGATAATAAAACCAGTCTATTATTCCCTCGGTGATATGATGTAATTAATCAGCCCCGAGTGATGATGTTGCCGATTCTTCTCACTCGCTTCTCTTTTTTTTTCTTCCTACCGTTAATAATTTTGCGCATCCAAATGATGGGCCTACACCACACCAGTGCCTCACAAATGAGCAAACGAGTACCTACCTACTAACCGACTTCAAAATCTATTAGGGTTGTGACTTTATTGAGTTCTACAATTCTTATCACCTACGCCCCATTGGGCTCATTCAGCTAACGCATTATACCGGTTGCTTTTGGTTGGTTCACATTTTAAGGGCAAATTGCGGATAATAATTGACCTTTCACGTTCTTCACTGTATCTGCAAAACTATATTTCCCGTGATGTTTCAGATGCACCTATCACGAAATATTCTAAATATCATAACGGAATTCTACCACAACGCTTCGCAAAATTTGAATATTCGTAATATTAAAACAATAAAATGACCATTGAATAAACCACACAACTTCAACAGCTCAAATTTATTTGGAACTATGTAGTACATACATAAGTACCACTCGCCCAATGCGGATATTCTGATAAACAGTAATGTCTATTTTATTGGTTTCTTTATGATAGAATCGATTCACGTTGCACTTTATTCAAGAAAAATGCGCAGTGTTGAAATTTTTAAACAAAACCGATTTTATGCTTAATTTTCAACTTACCTTCAGAAAATTAGCATGCTCCATCTTAATTTTATAAAGCTATTTTGCGTTTACGTATCCAACACATTCACGTATTACCTATATTGAATGAATGAATGTTGAATATGTTACGCGTAAATAATTCAACCAGCGTTGCATCAGTGGAACTAGAATGAAAATTGCCAACAGATAACTCTAAAAATAGCGCCTTTTACTTTTTGTTCTTGTTGAGTAAACAATTATTATTACCTGTCAAGTAATACGTATGTTATAATCACTACGTTGACTACTGCTCGGAAAGCATATCATTAGAGTCGGCCACTTGATACAACTACACCTGGCTTTATCCTCCTCTCTGACCACTACCAGGACACTGGTTGGCACGCCGTTGCCCGTCCGATCTACAATCTACCAAATTATGGGGTAGCAGACCAATTATGCCTGGCAAGAAGGGTCTGCATTTTCCATTTAATCTGTTTCATTTGTGAAATTTGTACCTCACGGAACGAAGTACGGATATATTTGAGTCGTATCCTTTCTCCTTGTTCGATTGCACATTTAGAGGATTGTTGCACATTACTTCATAAAATATTAGAATATTTTTTATCAAATTTATTCCATAAGAAAATACATAATACATAGAACATCCTGTATAATTTAAAATTTTGTATTATTCTTAGTTGAATTCAGTTTTTTTTATAGAAATATTTTTCTTATAATATGCATAATTTTTTGTAGTGGCAGCTCCGTGGCGGCTTCTAGGCGGTTCCGAGGAAGGGCTCAGTGGCGGCTTAGTGGAAACTCAGTGGCAGCTCCGAGACACCTCTGTGACGGCTCCGAGACAGCTCTGTGGCGGCTCCGAGGCGGGTCAGTGGAATCAGTGACGGCAGGTGTTATGCACCTATAAACGTAGAGGGGATTATATATAGGGCCAGTTGTTCAATCACAGTTTAAGTCTGAACGACGACAGACAGACAGCAGACGAAAGACAGACAGCAGACGACAGACAGAAACAGACGACAGACAGCAGACGACAGGCAGACAGCAAACGACAGACAGGCAGCAGACGACAGACAACGGACAACAGACGACGACAGACGGCAG